>CATIVE010000441.1:0-15251 GCA_949628195.1 Phasia obesa
GCACCCTATCTATAATTTAAGATATCTGTTGCACCGCAAAATAAGCGATCAGGACCCGTACAGTGTCTAAATTGCCAAGAATATGGTCATACTAGAGCTTACTGCAAAATGCCTCCGGTTTGCGTTGTGTGTGGAGAGCTACATTGTTCCGCCCAATGCGACAAAGCAAGGGATGACTCGAAAGTTAAAAAATGTAGCAATTACGGTGGAAACCACACTGCTAACTACAGAGGCTGTCCAGTTTTTTCCATGGTAAGGAAAACCACTCAAAAATCAAATACTCCTGCTAAGCACCCACAATATCGAGCAAATGCTCATTATCCTCAGTTAGCCCAACCAACAACCCAACATGTTTCATACGCGTATATGTTAAAAATTAATCATGTTTCAGTACATAAAGCGACACCGAAAAATAATTCTACTCCAAATTTGCACCCAGAACCTAAAGAACTACCATCATCTGGTAACTGTACTCGTCTCGAAGCAAGCATCGAGACATTAGTGCATTCGTTAAACAGTTTTATGAGCTCTATGAGCAGCATGATGCAAGAAATGGTACGCATGCAATCTATGATGTTGCAGGCGGTACTAAACAAACCATGAACTGTTTAAAAATATGTTTCTCGAACGCAAACGGCTTACGCCAAAATAAAAATGAACTTGAATACTTCCTTAAGAACCAACAAATTGATGTCATGCTGATTTCCGAGACACACTTAACAAAAAATAGCCTTTTTAAAATCAATGGCTATATTTTATATGACACTAAGGACCCCCGTTGAAGAGCATGTGGAGGCTCGGCAATACTTATTAAAGCCCGAATCAAACATTATTTACTGCGTGATTTTTGTGAGAATTACCTTCAAGCAAAAAATATTTGTCTTGAAGAATTTCATCAAAGCTTAGTTATTTCTTCGATTTATTCACCTCCTAGATTTTAAATTTCGGAAAGTCAGTATAGCGACTTCTACAAATCACTAGATCCCTGTTTCATAGCATCAGGCGACTACAACGCTAAACATACGTTTTGGGGATCACGCCAAATAACTCCAAAAGGTCGTATTTTGTTTGACACAATTTTAAAAATGCGTCTGAATGTTATATCGAGTGGACAACCCACCTATTGGCCTACTGATCGACAAAAAATACCTGATGTTATTGATTTTGGCGTGTTTAAGGGTATTCCGAGAGAAATGATTAAAGCTGAAGCGTCGCTTGAATTATCCTCAGATCATTCACCCACTATCGTATATATATGGGACAAACAAAACATCATATCCCCAACGACTAGCACAAGCATTAATTGGTCGAAATATAGAAAGTATCTTAGCACTCATTGTTCGGAAAACATCCCGCTAAGAACACCTAAAGACGTAGAGCGGAGTCTTATTGATTTTGACCAAAAACTCAAATCAGCTGCCCAACATTCAACAATAACCCGACAATTAGCTAGATACAATCTAATTTCTTCTGCAGATATCGAACGACTCTTGGCTGAAAAAAGAAAAATTCGTAGAGAATGGCAATTACAGAGATCTCCTCAACTCAAAGGCAGACTTAAGGAATGCACGAACCTGCTAAGAGACAAGCTGGAATCTAGAAGAGTAGCATCCCTGAAAAACTATTTGGGAGACCTAGACGTAACTCCTCAATCAGATTATTCATTATGGCGTGCTTGTAGAACTCTTAAAAGGCCAGTAAGCCTCCCCTGCGAAGTACATCTGGAGGCTGGGCAAGGAGTGATTCCGAAAAGGGCAATTTATTTGTTGGACATTTGAAAAGGGTTTTTACCCTGAATATATCGACTGATATAGTTGAGTTGCCAATTGTCGAGGCTAGTGCTGCAATACCGATAAGATTTGAATTTGGTGATATTGAAAAGGCAATAACGGATTTAAACACCAAAAAAGCCCCTGGCGTTGATAAAACCAGTAACAAGATGTTATTTGAATTACCCCGTATAGCTCGCAGAATCGTTCTTTTTATTTGTAATGCCATTTTACGTCTTGAGTACTTCTCCACAGAGTGGAAGGTATCCTTGGTTACCATGATTCCTAAACCAGGAAAAGACCACACAAAAATTGAATCATACAGACCTATAAGCCTTTTGTCAATATGTCAAAGCTGTTTGAGAGGATGTTAATAACTAAGCTTAACCCTATTCTAAGCGACAAAGGATGTATTCCAAACCATCAATTCGGCTTCAGGAAAAAACATAGTACGATCGAACAAACTCACAGGTTAGTCAATGTTGTTAAGAAGACATTTGAAGAGAGAAAATACTGCTCTGCGCTTTTTATCGACGTTTCTCAAGCATTCGATAAGGTATGGCATGAAGGCCTAATATATAAGCTAAAGCTGAATTTGCCCGTAAACCTATATAAGCTGCTAGATAGTTATTTAACCAAACGAAAATTTATTGTGAAAGAAGGAGATTTTTTGAGCTCACCCCAGCCAATCGAAGCCGGAGTTCCCCAAGGTAGTATATTGGGGCCCTTTTTATACTTATTGTATACTTCAGACATGCCAACTAGTAACCGAGTTCACACATCGACATTTGCTGACGACACAGCTTTTTTGAGCATTCACGAAAGACCCGAAGTAGCATCGCGATATTTACAAGACCACATATCCAATTTAGAAAAATGGTTGAAGAAATGGAGAAAATAAAAGTGAATGAACAAAAATGTACTCACATAACTTTCACACTGCGTAGAGAATCTTGGCCCCCTATTCGGATAAATAACCAAACGATACCCCAGCTTTCAGACGTCAAATATCTCGGCATACATCTTGACCGGCGCCTTACATGGAAACGGCACATAGAAACAAAGTTAACACAAATGAAGTTAAAGCTTGGACTGCTTTTAACTTCATTTGTGTTAATTTGGCTTATTGGCAGAAATTCTACTCTAGCTTTAGATTGCAAACTTTCATTATGCAAGTCAATTCTAAAACCAATATGGTGTTATGGCATTCAATTATGGGGCACTGCATCAGCTACCAACATAGAAAAAATTCAAAGGCGCCAAAACAAGATTCTTCGTATAATTACATCTGCTCCTTGGTATATAAAAAGCTCGAACATCCATAAAGATCTAAACGTGCCAACAGTTAAAGCGGAAATAGCGAAACTTGCCATAAGTTATTTAAAGAAGCTTGAAACTCATCCGAATCCACTGGCCCGTAACATACTAAATGAACCTTACATTCGACTAAGAAGGAGGGACACTGCTTCTCTCATCCGTACATCAGAGGGATAACCCGCAAATTACAGTAACCGTGAAACATACATTTTTTTTGTCCATCACTGGTTGGACTTAACATGTATATTTTTATTTTTAGACTTAAGATATGAGTAATTATTGATAGTTCAATTATATTGAAGATACAATAAATAAAAATTGCGAAAAAAAGTCAATGTTGTTTGGTGATAGCAAAGAAAAGCGAGACTGTGCTATAAAGAAAATTCTATGCTATAGGACCAAAGTTGAAGACCCAACCGAACTTAGAGTTTATAAAAACCAGATATAAACTTTACTTGCACAAGTTACACGGAAAGATTCTTTTTCAATGACTTAAATAACGTATTTGAACCACCTTTCACGAGAAGCATTCCGTACGATACATTGAAAGAATATTTAAATCATCTTGATTTAAATATTCCGCCGTTTTTTTATCCAAAAATTTCACTACACATACAAGGAACGGAACCACACGTTCAATTGCTAACTAGCGTTTCCAAACGAGTTATACCGGGAAATGTGGAGACTGTTATGGCAACGACATTCGAGAGCCGTGCAAAATTGCCTAGACTTGAAAGCAAAAAAGATTTCGAACAATAACTTTTTTAGTTTCTTTTCTATTACGATGCCATTTTTTCATGACATTTTTTTACGTCTCTATTAAAGTTGCAGCGAATTTCATCGCACATTTTTCATGCAATCGGATCAAATTTATTTTTACAATTCCTTTTGATTTCATATTCGTAATTTTTATTGTTTGTGCGTTATGTATACCGAAATGTATACATAATTAAACCAAACAATTTCATTTTTTAAAATCAACTCTGAACGAACGAAAGTTGCACAAAGCAAGTGTCAAGAAATCCCCTCAAAATTCAAGCCATGCCATTTTGTTTACCCCGCTTGCTTCTCTACACCTCTTGCCTACAAACAAAAATTGCACGCAACCAGTTTCATGAAAAATTTCATGGTGTAAGTTGGCTCAAGTAAAATTCATTTTTTCATTTCATTCTAACTAAATAAATTTCTAAAGAGAAAATAAACTCCAATAAGAAAAAAACATAGCCATTTCGCTGAGTTTTTCTTGTAAAGTGCCAAAAATTGTGATTTTTTGAAATTTTTGTATGGGAAACCCCCAGGGGTGCTTCCAGAGGGTGGGGGTACTGGCATGGGTGGCTCGGCCCTCCAAATTTAGTGGAGGTCCGTCATACATTTGGACTCGATTGGGGCACTCTAAATGAGTCAAAGTGTGATTTTTCAAAATTTGGCCCTTCGGGTCAAAAGTCGGAACATCATTAATTTCTTTTCGATTTAAGGAAAGAACCACGGTTTATCACAAAACATCATTTCCGCGAAGGTGGGGTCATAGTGTGGGTTGTTGTATCTTACTACGGTACTACCGAAATCGTTTTTAGAGCGTTAAATTACAGCTGAATCGTACAAATGTATTTTTAAAAGTTCATTTCCACATTTTAACAAATTTTTTGTACCGATATCCTGAATTTACCAGCACCAAAACGCTTCCGTATACACCGCCAGAGTAGTGAAATCATCGATTCATGCATAACATATCAGCGTCATGTAGTGGCCACCATGTTCACCTGTGTTTTGTGATAAACCGTGGTTCTTTCCTTTAATCGTTGAAGTTGTAATTTGTAACCATCCCATCCTAATTAAATTTCTTTTTATATAAATTTATTACATACATACGTATATATATATATATATATATATATATATATATATATATATATATATATATATATATATATATATATTGAACTATGTTCAACAGTATTTTGTTATTTAAATAACTTTTCATTAATTTTTTAATTCCTTTGTGTTTATCAAACTTCTTTTTTTTTTTTGTTTGCTGGGTAACTCCACATACCTTTAACTTTTTTTTTTCATAAGTATAAGAGTATACCTACTTTTAGACAAGAAGTCTTTTTCCTTTTTTTTCGATTATCATTTTGTTAATTTTTATACATACATTTTTTAGTTAGTTAAGAAATTGAACTCATTGTTATAAGAAGCAAGAAGCTTTCCAATAAATTTTAAGTTTGAAAAAACTACTTTTTGTTTTATTTTCCATACCTTGGAAAATTTACTTTATGGACTAGGAAGATACCCAGTCCATCATATGGTCCTTCGAGTGTTCCTAGATTGGGCTAGGAATTGACTGAATTGGCTAGATAAGTATCCTACGTTTATACTTCTCCTAGAAGAAAACTAGTTGCTAGCGGCAAAATTCATAGGATTGTTACGCAATCATCAAGCCCACCGAGCTTAAGCAAAAATCATTAAGCTTACCGAGCTCATGAAAAATACCACCGAGCCTACCGTGCTTTATGAAGAATTCCATCATCCCAGACGACTTCATATTTGCCAAGAAAATTTTCACCAAGAAGGAAATTTAATCATCTCCAAGAAGAGTTTGCTGTACTCAATACTTCATACAATTCTAGAGGAAAGAAATTGAAAATGGGTATGTACAGTGTTTAAATTATATTTTGTGCGATTAGTTTTTTTATTATTGGAAATAAATAAGATTCAATAAAAATCCATACGAAAATTCGTTAACAACTCCCTCCAACAACAAAAATAAAATTCATCCATAACCTTCAAGTTAACCTACATTCATTTTTGAAAAAGGGGAAAAAATATTGAGAAAAACGACCCATCATCGTAAAGTACCATTACTGTCAATATTCAACAAATTCTAACGGGAATATTTGGTTCATGCGCAGAAACACATAAATCAACTGCCTAAACTCTTCACACTCACGTGTTTCAATTTCATTCGTTCCTCCTTCTACATAAAAAAAGCAACACCAACAGAATTTTAAAGCAGTATTTAAAAGTGTGGTGGGGAATATTTAAAAATTAAAATATTTCAAGAAAATTTACAAAAACATTTACATAAAATACATACTATAAATACAAAATAAAATATTGTTAATACAAAAGAAAACCGATTAGTGAAACAAACAAAAAATATAGAAAATACATACAAACACTTGTGCTCATAAAATTAAATCTTTATTGAAAAAGAAATAAACATATACATATGTATGTATATTTAACTAGTGGTGTAAATCAAAATTGAAGGAATCTTGCTTAAAAGGAATTCAATATTTGTTAATAAACATTTTGTAAAAGAAAAATAAATTTGAGACTCCGCTAGAGTTGGTGTGAGTGCTAAAAAAAAGCTGTCTTAAGAAGAACAACAACGAAAGCAACAAGTTGTGTACATATTCAGTTAGGGTTCCCGGTACTTGGTTTTTACGGGGAAATCGGTAAGTGGGAATCTATGAATTTTTAATGGAACTATTAAAAGTAATAAACTATTAAAAGTATTTATTTGTATTTGGTGGATTAATTGCGGAATATTAGTTAAAAACAATTCTAATAAACTACAGCAATAACGTTGGTGGTCTACTAGATTCGCACATAAAAATAAAAGCTGTAACAACTACAAGCGACTGATTAAACTTAACTAGGGTGTCCAGTACGTGTTCTTACAGGGAAAAACATTGAGTGGGAATTTGCTAGTATTTTTATGAAAATACATTTATTTTAATAAAAACTGAATTTTAATAAGAAAATAAAGAATAAATTTTGTGGGAATAATTTTTTATTTCATTGGAGTGGTACAGGAAAAGAAGTTTTTATTTTTTTTTTCTTTTTAATATGGCAATCAGAAGAAAATGCAAATATGACCTCCAAAATGCCACTTAGAGGCATTTTGCGAAAATTTTGTGACAATTCCGTCAGAGGAACTAAATAATCCATACTTAGAGGTATTACTGGCTGAATTAGAGAGAAGATGGTTAAAATCAATGGAAACTTATGAGGACTACATACTAAGGGATGATAAGGAACAAGATGAAGACTATCAAGATGACTTGACATCTCTCAAAAACTATACCACTTGCGTAGCAAAACGAGGGGGTAGACCAACCAAATCGTAAAGAGGTTTAATTTGGTTGATGAAAATTTTGTTTTACCCTGGGAGGCATTAAAATCTCGCTACGAGAATCCTAGAATATTTGACCATCAACAAATGAAGCTTATGTTTGGAATTCAAACAGTCCAACATGCAAATGCAAAGTCTATTCGACAAATTCAAAACGTCCTTAACGAGAGCTTAGCTATATTTGATTCACTCAAGCTAACCAAGACCTGGGATGCGATTTTAATACACTTGTGGGCCTCTAAGCTTCCTGAGGAAACGATGCGATCTTGGGAAAATTCGTTATCTGATTACAAAAATTGGCCCACTTGGCAAGATATGTCCGACTATCTCTCAAAAAGAATAGAGATGTTGGAAACTGTCTCCGATATGAGAACACCCGTTAGTAGGGATAGTCATTCTTCAAAGAATCAATCTTTCCATTCTAAATCTGAAGAAGCAATAGAAAAGTTTAATTGTAAAATGTGTAAGCAAAATCACCACCTACGATTTTGTAAAAACTTTATAGCGTTGTCAGTGAACGACAGAATAAAATTCGTCTATTCCAACAAATTTTGCGTGAATTGCATATCCCAAGTCACTTCAAGTCGAAGTGTCAAAGTACCAAGCTCTGGACCAGATGCAATCAGAAGCATCACACTATGCTACATATGGAGCAAAAGGAAAAGATTAGTAAAAATAAAGATACTTCCAATAAATCACAATCCTTTCCACAGAATCATGAAAGGCCGAATACAAATGTGACTCAACAGTCTACGGATATTTCCAATAATCAGGTTTCTCAAAACGAGACCTCCGGGTGAAGCTCAATGAGCAATGTCATGAATCACTTTTCTAGAAATGAATCAACCACAATTTTGCCCACAGCATTAGTCAACATTGAACAGTCAGGACAATATTTTGCAGTTCGAGCCCTGTTAGATTCAGGATCAGAGAAAACTTTCATTTCCACCAGAATTCAACAAAATCTTTCTCTACCGTTAGAAAGACACACCTCTCAAATATCTGGTCTTGGTGGAATAGTAGTGGGAAGTTTTAAGGAGAGATGTACATTGACCATAAAATCTAGAGTGACGGAATTCTCAATCAAAGTATATGCAATCGTGGTACCGAAACTTTCGCATTTTTTGCCCTCTAGGCCCATTAAGGTAAAAATTCTTTCAAATATCGTAGAGATGGATCTAGCGGATCCTTATTTTTTCAAGCCAGCAGCTATTGACATGATAATAGTGACTACTTACCATTTATAAATTTATCTGGGGTCAAATCAAGGGTCGCAAATTGCTTAGAAGCAAGAGAGTCCCAATTTGGATGGTATTTGTCGGGTCCAATGTCTGCTAACCAGATTAATACTTTTTCAACTTTGGTTCTCAATTCCTCCGTAATTGAGCTTCAGGATCAGCTAAAGATGTTTTGGGAGCTGGAAGAATCCGGAAATGTCTCTTTGGGATGCGAAAGTGATAAATTCTGTGAAGACTTATATCAACGGACTACAACACGACTATCAAATGGAAGATTTGTCGTACGCCATCCATTCAAGGAAGAATTTCCCCAGAATATCTGTTTAGGCCATTGTCGAAATATGGCTCTCGCTCAGTATTACCGTCTGGAAAGGACGCTTAAAAAAACTTCAGAGTTCAAAGGAGAGTATACGAAGGTTCTTCAAGAATACGTGAATTTGGATCATATGGAGCCAGTGATCCACTTAGAAACCAAAGATGAGAAGCAAAGTTCGTTTTATCTCCCACATCACGGTGTGATACGACCTGACAGTAAAACTACCAAGTTACTGATGGTCTTTAATACGTCCAAGAAAACCAGCAGTGGATTTTCACTCAACGATGTGTTATATGAGGGCCCGACACTTCAAAGGGATATAATGCAATTGGTGCTTTCGTGGCGACATTACCAGTTTGTGTTCACAGGCGATATTCAGAAGATGTACCGGCAAATATTGGTACATGAAGACGATCAGCCCTATCAACAAATTTTTTTTCGAAAGAATGACCAAAATCCTGTACAAACATTTTAACTGAAGACAGTAACCTTTGGAGTGAATTGCGCCCCCTTTTTGGCGATTCGCACTGTGCAGCAACTAAGTACCGATTGCAAGAATTCATATCCTATGGATTCCACTATTTTAAAGAATGAAATATATGTCGACGACATATTGTCCGTCAGACATACCCTACTGGAAGCTAAACAAAAGCGAGATGAACTTAGAAAAGCATTGAATTCTGCTGGATTCCCCCTAAGGAAAATTACTGCGAATGAAAAGTTTCTTCTGCAAGATTTATCTGCTGAAGACCTACTACACGAAGACTTTCTGAGGTTCGACGATTCCAGCAATGTGAAGACGTTAGGAAGTCGTTGGAACGCGAGAGTAGATTACTTTTATTACGTCATCGAGCCCATCGAAATTTCCACTATTACCACCAAAAGACAAATTTTGTCAGTTATCTCAAAATTGTTTGACCCACTATGTTGGCTAGGCCCTATTGTAGTAATTGCCAAACTTCTAATACAAGAATTATGGAAAGAAAAATCAGGTTGGGATGATGCAGTTCCACCTCCGATCTTAGATAAATGGAAGTTATTTGTAAAAACTTTCCGGACTATATGCGAGATAAAAATTCCTAGATGGGTACATTTTGCACCGCAATACAAAGTTCAAATACACCGGTTTTGTGACGCCTCAGAGAAGGCGTACTGTGGAATAATTTTCATGCGAACTGAGAACTTAGAAGGCGTAATTAGTACCCACTTGTTAGTAGCAAAAGCTCCTCTAAAGAGAACAACTGTCCCAAAATTAGAGTTGTGCGGTGCTCTTTTGTTAACAAAATTATACAGAAACTTGATCATGGATTTTAAATTTTCGTACGAATTGTTTATGTGGACAGATTCGTCCATTGTTCTTGGTTGGCTTCAGAAGGATCCAAATTCTCTAAAAACTTTCGTAGGAAATCGAGTTGCGCAGATTCTCAGCATTGTTAGTACAAATCAATGGAAACATTTAGAAACGGAAGAAAATACTGCCGATCTTGGTAGTCGAGGTTGCTACCCTCAAGAACTTATACTGAATCCTCTCTGGTGGAATGGGCCCCCCTGGCTGCAACTACTGATTTGTGGCCAACCCCGCGCACATTTGATCGACATGATATCGAGTCAAAGAAAAACGAAAAAGTCGTTCACTTAAATTCACCAATCCTTAACTTCAATTTAAAGGAAAATAATGAAATCTCTGACCTAAAGTCATCATCTGCCGTGGATACATCGTACGACTTTCTAGGAGACTTTACATCAATAGAACGAGCTTTCCGAGTTATTAGTTACTGTTTCAGATTTATTCATCATATTATGAGAAATTCATAACGGCTAAAGAAATAGCATTCACAAGGAATAGATTAATGTTAAATACTCAGCAAATATATTTCCCCAAAGAATATGAATCCCTACGAAAGAAGAGACCACTGTCTCAAAGAAGCCGACTTCTAACTTTAAATCCATTTATAGATGAAAACAATCTTATGAGAGTTCGCGGACGTCTTAGCAATATGGAACTTCGCTATGTAGAACAGAATCCAATCATCATCCCAGAAAAGTCGCGTTTTTCCATACTTCTTATCGACTTCACGCATCGTGTTCTACTTCACGCAGAACATCACGTCATGCTCCGCGCAATACGTCAAAATCAATCCCAGACTAAAAAACGGGGTTCGACAATGCATTCGAAATTGCAAAACTTGTACAATTTACAAAAAACGGTTCCACCACCAAATCATGGCTGCACTTCCCCCTGAAAGAGTTAACTTTTCGCTACCGTTTACCTACACTGGCGTCGACTTTGCCGGACCTTTCAATATAAAGTCATCAAATCTACGAAATGCCAAAATATTGAAAGGGTATACCGATGTTTTTGTATTATTTTTCAACACGGGCAGTCCATCTAGAAATTTGTTCCGACCTTTCTGCAGATGCCTTCCTTGCCTGTTTCGATAGATTTGCAGGACGATGAGGTCTACCAAAAACGGTATTTTCCCACAACGGCAGAAATTTCCTAGGAGCAAGTTATGCTCTTCTAAAAAGTCACAACCTCTTTCTCAAAACAGCAGAACAGGCCTTAATCAAGAAGTACAGCTCACATGGATTCACTTGGTCCTTTATACCGCCATATGCACCCCACATGGGTGGAATTTGGGAAGCGGCAGTTAAAAGCATGAAGTCCCACTTAAAGAAAACCACAAACAACCTCTATTTCACCTTTGAAGAATTTTCAACAGTGCTTATAAGAATCGAAGCAGTATTAAATTCCCGACCACTCTCACCGATAACATAAAACTTTAACGAAATCTTACCTCTTACTCCTGGCCATTTGCTTTGCGGCGCTCCTATTATCGCTCTACCAGAAGCCCCATCTGACCCACCACTGGAAGATGTATGCCATTTAAAACGATGGGAAGGACTCAAAGCTGTCCAGCATATTTTCGCCAAAAGATGGAAAAACGAATATATAACCGAAATGCAACGCCGTAATAAATGGAAGACAGAAGGAGAAAATATTGCACCAAACGATATCGTCATTGTGAAGGAAGACTTGTTACCACCCACCGAATGGCGCCTGGGTCGTGTTACAAACGTAATATATGGGAACAACAAAAAAGTTAGAGTCGTTGATGTCTTAACCCAGAACGGAACCATCAGACGACCAATCGTAAAATTATGCAAGCTTCCCACTACACCAAATTCTCAAAATTTTAAACCCGAATAATCAACCTGTTAGTTCACCAAATATCCTACAAATTAATTCGCACAACATATTTTTTAGCACTGTATATATTTCTTTTTTATTTATCTCTAGATGGATTACCGACGCCCCAGATGTGCAAGGCAAATCATCCCCTAAGATTTTGCAAAATATTTTTGAGTCTAAATGTGGAACTCCCTCGGACAACCATAAAGAATAAGGGGTATTGCCTAAATTGTTTGGCACATTCCCATACCCGTGAGTGGTGTTCATCTAGACAACGATGCGGTGTCGAGGTTGGCAATAATAAGCTTTGCAACGCGCGTCACCATACATTCCTCCATCGGTCTGAACGAGACCCCTTCTCATCAAGTTTCGAGGACGAGGGCGATAATATTCCACTTTGGGATGAAGAATTATCCGATGAGTTAAATTTAGACTGTCATTAAAGCTACATCCAACTCTGAAGCAGCACAACCTCCACTAGAGAAAAAAGCGGCACAGCCAAATTACAACCCAAAAAGTCAAATTTAGATACCGACAATAGTCACCCTTAATTATAGTGGACAAAGAATGTTCTTCAGTTTCTTATTGGATTACTCAGTACCACAGTCTTCCATTATTCGTAAGGCAGCTTACGCAATTCCAAATTTTCTACCAATAAAGGATTGTGAGGGTAACTCTTACGGCCAGTTTATTACGTAAGCCTCCCTTGCGAACTTCTTGTGGAGACTGGGCAAGGAATGATACCGAAAAAGGCAATTTGTTTGTTGGACATTTGAAGAAGATTTTCACCCTAAATGTATGTACTGATATAGCTGAGTTACCATCAGTAGAGACTAGTGCCGTAGTACCCCTAAGATTTGAATTTAGCGATATTGAAAGGGCAATAGCAGATTTAAACACCAAAAAAGCCCCTGGCGTTGATAAAACAAGTAACAAAATGTTAGTTGAGTTGCCCCGTATAGGTCGCCGAATTATTCTGTTTGTTTTTAATGCCATCTTACGTCTTGAGTACTTTCCCACAGAGTGGAAGGTCTCTTTGATAACTATGATTCCTAAACCAGGAAAAGACCACACAAAAGTAGAATCATACAGACCTATAAGCCTTTTATCAAACGTGTCAAAGTTATTTGAGAGAATATTAATAACTAAGCTGAATCCAATTCTTAGCGCGAAAGGATGCATTCCGAACCATCAATTCGGCTTCAGAAAACAACATAGTACGATCCAACAAACACAACAATGTAATTAAAACGACCTTTGAAGAAAAAAAATACTGTTCTGCGCTCTTTATCGACGTTTCTCAAGCATTCGATAAGGTTTGGCACGAAGGCCTAATATTTAAGCTAAAGCTGAACTTGCCCGAAAACTTGTAAAAGCTCTTAAAAGATTATTTAACGAATCGAAAGTTTTTACTAAAAGATGGTGACTTTCTAAGCTCGCCACAGCTCATTGAAGCCGGAGTTCCCCAAGGTAGTATTTTGGGACCAATTTTATATTTACTGTACACATCGGATATGCGAATTAGCACCCTAGTCCACACATCAACTTTTGCAGATGACACAGCTTTTGAAGTATTCATGAAAGTGCCCAAAAAGCATCACAACTTTTACAAGACCACATACTCAATTTGGAAAAATGGCTAGAAAAATGGAGAATAAAAGTGAATGAACAAAAATGCACTCACATAACTTTCACACTGCGCAGGGACTCATGCCCTCCTATTCGCATAAATATCCAAATGATACCACAGCTTTCAGACGTTAAATACCTGGGTATACATCTTGACCGTCGCCTTACTTGGAAAAGCCACATTGACTTCAAGTTAACACAAATGCAACTAAAAGCAGTACAACTAAATTGGCTTATTGGCAGAAACTCCACCCTGAGCTTAGATTGTAAACTTCTACTGTACAAGTCGGTCCTCAAACCAATTTGGTGTTATGGGATTCAGTTATGGGGCACTGCCTCAGCTAGCAATGTAGAAAAAATTCAAAGGCGCCAAAATAAGATTTTACGTATTATTACATCTGCTCCCTGGTATATAAAAAATTCGAACATCCACAAAGATCTAAACATGCCATCAGTTAAAGCAGAAATAGCGAAACATGCAGTCACATATCTAAAGAGGCTTGAATCTCATCCAAACCCTTTGGCGCGTAATATGCTGAATGAACCTGGTTATATTCGACTAAAAAGAAGAGATACTGCTTTTCTTGGCCGTACATTAGAGGGATGACACGCAAATGATTTCGAACTCCGTGAAACAAACATTATTTTTGTCTAGCACTGGCTGGACTTAAAAAGAATATTTTATTTTAGACTTAAGATACGAGTAATTATTGTTAGTTCAAAAATATTGAAGATACAATAAATAAATTATGAAAAAAAAAAGTTTATTTTTGAGCCTGCATTCCTACATGAAGAGAAGGACGAAATTTCGGTAATTATGCATCTTACCGATCAAATAAATTATGAATTAAGCCCTTCGTCAGATGCCGAATGAATTGGAAAACACTTCGAAGAATCCGAGCCACTAGCTCACCCCCTGTTCCCCACCATTAAGGATGTTGACGGAATTTTAGGACGGGACATAGCCAAGCAGATAGTTCCATCATTTGTACCACCAGTACGAAACAGTAAAGCTATTGCCCAGCAGTCATCCTTTGGCTGGATTGTTTCCGGATATTGGAGTTGCCACCTATTGGCCCCTGGAATATGTTGAATTATGTTCAACAGTATTTTTTTATGGAACATTAAATTATATGTACAGATTTAGCATAATTTTTTTATAGTTCTTACTGTGACTTCGCTTAAACCAAAAAATGTTGAGCCTTGTCCATTTCGAAGGCGATCTAAAATTTCAATTTTGTTTTCTAAAGAAATGGCTCTACCGAATCCTCTTTTTACACAGTTTTGCGAAATATTTTCATATTAAAAATTTAGAGAAATTCCCTTTTTGTGCATACAAGCAATTTTACTTGTTAGAGCAATTGAAATGTGTCAATATTTTGTGAACTATCAATGCATCACTAAAAGAAGACATCGAATATTACAAATAAAAAACAATAACGTAAAGCCTTTGTATCACCTTCGAAATGGAGAAGGCCCAACATTTCTTGGCAAAATGTTCGTATTAAGCGAAGTCACAGTAGGAACTATAAAATTCGATGAGGCAATCGTTGATTTCTGGAACGAAACTATCTGTTAAGTCTACATCATACACTAAAGATGCAAATAAAAAAATTCTCGTTTTTCATTAATTTTAATAGCTTTTAGAGAT
>CATIVE010000442.1:0-17710 GCA_949628195.1 Phasia obesa
GTTCCGTTAGTGACGTGATTTGTATGTGTATATGGAATAGGTTTGAACGATAATAGGTAGAATCTTGAAGTTTTACAGGATGAGTATTACTATGGCCACTATAAATAATAGTAAAAATTAAAGGGTGTGCCGACAGTGACGTAATTTACATGCACATTGACTAATTTTTTAACCATAATATATAGACTCCTGAAATTTTCACAAATGGTGTATTACTATGACCCCTATAAAAACAATAAAAATTTAAAGGGTTTTGTCGACAGTGTCGTGTTTTGCATGTATAACGACATATTTTTTGAACCGTAATAAGTAGACTCTTCCAGTTTGTATAGAAGATGTGATGCCATGGCCGTTATGACAATTACTAAATATTAAAGGGTGTTCTAACAGTGACATGTTTTTCACGTATAGTAACTTATTTTTTTAATAGTAATAGGTAGACTCTTGATATATTCATAGAAAGAGAACTGCCATGGCCGCCATAGCAAATAACAAAATTAAAGGGTGTTCCGACAGAGACATGATTTGTACGTAAATAGCCTTATTTTTTGAACCGTAACAGATAGACTCTTTAAATGTTTACAGTAGATGTTGTACTTCGGCCGCTGTAACAATTACTATTATCTAAAGGGTGTTCCATCAGTGACATGTTTTTCACGTATATTACCTTATTTTTTGAACCGCAATAGGTAGGCTCATTTATATTTCTATAGATAGTGTATTACCATGGCCGCTATAACAAAAATTGCTAAAATTTAAAGTTTGTTCCAACAGTGCTGCAATTATTACTTTAATTTTAAAATTAAAGGGTCACACATAAGATATGAAAAAATTAACAACTTGAATTTTTAAAGTTGTACTAAACATAGTACGGGCCCTAAGTGTGAGAGTCTAACTCGCACTTGACTAATTTATTTATAAATGTAATCTCTTATATTGCTATATATATGTACATATATATATATTTATTTGTTGTACAAAAGTGAAATATTGAAATTTTTGTGTTTGTTGTTTTCTATATAACTACATATAAATGTAATCTTTTATATTTCTCACTGAAAGTGAGTTTTCTTTTATTTTAAAATAAATAAAAATTTCCTTTTTATACCCTTCACCACAGGTGGAAAGGGTATATAAAAGTTTGTCATTCTGTGTGTAATTTCTATAATATTAATTTCCGACCACATAAAGTATATATATTCTAGATCCTTATACATAGAGAAGTTGATTAAGCGATGTCCGTCTGTCCGTCTATCCGTCTGTCCGTGTTGTAATGTCATTTCCAAGGCACCAGAAGAGATACAAAAAAATTAAGCACACCAATCTGTCAGGCATAGTTTCGAAAATTTTGGTATTGCAATTCAGCAACATCGGATCATTCCTTTGGAGGCTGCGGGCCAAAAACCACGCCCACAATATTTTTTTTCACGTTTTTTTCGGCTTTAATGATTCTGTTTTGCCTTTTTTGTCAAATAAATATTAGACTGCGACAGGAAGATCGCAAGGAGTGCATACAGATCTCGGTGGATCAATAACCCCCTGCGAGGGGCGATTTTTGTTTGTTTTTAGATTGGTAGGGTTTTTCTGCTTTGAATTGTATTATAGACCTTAATAGAAAGCAATACACATAGAGGTAGCTAATGGACCCACAGGGTACCCACTGCTAAATAGGAGCAGTTAAAAGGACCCCCCATGTGTCAAGATGAGGATTTTTTTTTTTTTGTAAGGATTTCTTTTTGCTTTAGTCTGACCATTCTAACTCAATATAGACTGCAGAAAGGTCCTAAATTTAACAAAAAAAAAATAAAATTTAAAAAAAAAAAAATTTTAAATAAAATTTTAAAAAGAATTTTTTTAAAAAAAAATTTTACAAAAAAATTTTTACAAAAAAATTTACAAAACATTTTCAAAAATATTTTTTACAGAATTTTCCAAAAAATTTTCGAATAAAATTTTTAAAAAATTATTTTTACAAAAAATTTTTAAATACAATTTTCGAAAAATTTCAATATTTCTTTGAAAATGAAAATCATGACTGTAACATAACATATAATTAATATTAAGAATATACATATGTATGTATGTGTGTATATAGAGTAACAAATTTTTTTAAATGCGTTTGATTTTTTTAAAAGCGTTTGATTTTTAAATAGATGATATCTCTGTTTTAAAACACATAGACATCATCAGGATACCGACTACAAACTGTCAAAAATAAAATACACACGCTTATAGGTAAACGATTATTTTGAAGCCAGCAAAGCTACATGGCTACACGGCCACCGTTGTGGCTGTCGTCAACTTAGGCTAATTTCTATTTTATTCAACAAAAGAAAATGTCACAAAATTGTAAATTACAAATTCATATACAAACAAACAGTTTTGAAGGAAATATTTATAAATTTTTGAAAAAGTTATTTAATTTTATAAATAAAATAAGTATTTCTACAACAATGTCAGAGTTTACGATGTAGCTGTCTGCTTCAATATCATTAAGTAGCTGACAACACGGCGACAATTGTAGCAAACGGAATTTGTATTCATTTGTCTTCTATTTCTTTAACTCATGAATAATGATTTTTTCTCATACGACTTTATTTAAGTAAAGAGTCAACAATATGGATAATGCTGTACATGTCTGTATAAATAAAATCACCGTGGTGAAGGGTATAGAATATTCGGCACGGCCGTATATAGCACTTTTACTTGTTTAAATTTTGGTTGTTTTGTTTTATTGGTAATTAATACCAGGGATAGTTTCGCAGAGTGATACTACCTTAAGTGATTTTTATCAAAACAGTTTTTCGAAAATCTAGTTCGAAACAGTAACTGGTCTGAGAAAAGGCAATGATGCCAAAATGTAGCCAAGACCTTGGCACATCATCCCCCATTTGCGGAATTTTGCAAAAGTCCCCATTTTTCGCCTAGAGGGCAAAAAGTGACTAAATTGACTTTTTTTTCAACACATTTTTTTGTATTTTTAATAAAACGAGTAACAAAATATTTTTTTCAACACAATTTTTTGTACTTTTAATAAAAAATATAATAATACTTTATTTAAAATTACTAAAAGTTTGTTAAAAATTCGTGCAGGTTTGTTGAAGGCCGAAAAATAAGAAAATATATGCAGGTGTTACCAAATGATATTACACGGATTTGTACTAAATTGGCGTATTTAAATTTGGTAGCACTTAAATTTCAGTCTGCAAGACTTTATGTGTTGTAAAGCTTTGTGAAATTTTTAGGAATATAAAGTGAAAATTTTTAGATAAAAATATTTTGTGCTTTTTTGGAACACCAGGCCTATAAATGTACTTAAATGGACCTTTTTTAGATTCGTAGTCAACGAAGATATATTGAACATAATCGAAAATGATGAATTTCGGAACGATATAGGTTCTGCTGATGTTTTCATAACTCCTCCTGAAAATGGTTTCGCTAGTGTTAAAGATATCGCAGGTGAAGAAAACGATACAGATATAAATCATCTCAGTGAGCGGCAGTTACAAGCCCAAGCATTAGCAACATGTACGCCTTGAAATGGAAATATTGAGTACTTTGGTGATGAAACTGATGAATTAAAGGAAGATGACATTCCACTTTCACAGCATCAACAACAAATAAATAATAAGCAACTGAGAATAATTGAAAGAACTTGGCATTTTCTTTAAATGTTGCTGCTAGCATGGTTTTAAATTTTTTTTTTTTTCAAATTCTTACATAACCAATTATTTAAGCGTATTTTAACATAAATAAAATACAAAGGTTGTTATATTTGCGAAAAAAAAAAATAATTCGGGCAAAAATGGGTTCCAAGTTTTATTTCGTTTATTGATTGTATGTATGTATGGGTGCATTAACGATAGAAATGCAAAACAAATTGAAAAAAAAAATATCGTTATTAACGTATGTATAACATTTTAAAATATTCGTAAATTAATCAACAAAAAAATTTTCTCTATTTAAAAATAATTTAAAAGGACCCGTAGAGGAGGTAATCCCCATCTTGGTAAATTGGGGACTAATACCTCTAGAAGGGCACTATAAATGTCATAATGGACAGCCCTATAAATTATTCCCCAATAACTAGTGCACAGATGGATATGTTTAGTGGAAAGCAGTAAAAAATATGTTAAATAAAATATAATTATAGTTGTTGGAAAAAAATTTCCAAAAATAAAATCATAAAATGCAACTCCAAAGTGGCGTTTCGCAAGAGCACGTTGTTTAAAAAGCATGGGCTAATATGGTCTAAAGACAGCTGTTGATTGGTACAGCTTCTATAGAGAAATAGTAAATTTCGGTTCCTTTCAAACTAATCTTCAAATTGGTGGCCAGGATGTCGACGTGGAAGTAGACGAAAGCAAAATAGGTAAACGAAAACACCACAGAGGCCAACATATTGAGGGACGATGGGTCTTCGGCGGAGTGAAAATGATAAGTGCTAAATGTGGTTCCTGTAAAAAAACAGGAGCTGTGAAAAATTATTACCACCACTTATCCAAAAATACAATTTGCCAGGATCAATAATTGTGTCCGATTTCTGGAAGGTATGTGAATGAAAAATTATTACACAGTATATCATTAATAATTTTTTTTTAAATCTTACGATACATTGAATGAATTTGGTTACACCCACCAAAAAGTGAACCATTTTGTGTCACTAAATGAAAATGGTCAGCACACCAACACAATCGAAGGCCTGTGGCGCCATCTTAAAAGATCAATTCAACGGGTACGTACAAAAATTTATTTTTGTACGATGGTGCAGGGCCAATGAAAAAACCAAGTATGTGGAGTTTTTAAAAATGGATCTAATGGACCCTAAATAAAGAAATCAACTATACAAATATCGATATTAAGGCACGTAATGAGTCTAGGGAAGAAATTTCTGAAAATTATTTTTTTTAGTATATTGTAATTTTTTTTAATTTTTAAAGTATAGTTATATTTATTTTTTGTTTTAATATTTATATCTAGTTTAGTTTAATTATATTATATTTTTTATTTTACATGAATTAAATAATAAACAAGAATTTGAAGTTTTATGGTATAACCAAAATGACTTCCCTTACTAGGCGCAACAGTTTGCTGATCTACAGTTGACCAACACCGGCTTCGCTTACTGAAGTTGTTTTGCATATCCGGTCTTCGGCCGGGCGTAAGGTTTTCTCCTCTATGGTATAACCAACACCCGCTTCGCTTACTAAAGTTTTCCTGCATAGACGGCCTTCGACCGGGCGCAGGGATTTTCTCCTCTATGGTGTCACCAATACCGGCTTCGCTTACTAAATTTTTCTGCATAGCCGGTCTTCGGCCGTGCCCAACAGTTTGCTCATCTATGGTATGACCAACACCGGCTTCAGTTACTAAAGTTTTTCTGCATAGACGGGTTTCCTCCGCTATGGTATAATCAACACCGGCTTCTCTTACCTAAGTTTTCCTGCATAAACGGCTTCGGCCGGTCGCAAGGATTTTCTCCTCTATGGTATGATTAACACCGGCTTCGCTTACTGAAGTTTTCCTGCATAGCCGGGCGCTAGGGTTTTTCCTCTTTGGTATTACCAACACCGGAAAGTTTTTGTGCATAGACGGCCTTCGGCCAGGCGCAAGGATTCTCTCATCTATGGTATAACCAACACCGGATCTCTTACTAAAGTTTTCCTGCATAGGGCGCTAAGGGTGTAGTATTTAAAACTAGAAAATATACATTCAGTTGTTTCCCAGAGAATTACCTGAATGAAGTACCGATATATCCTGTGCCATTTACAAAAAACCTAAATGGGTTTCCAACATATCCTGTGAAGGCTCCAAGTGAGTAGAATTCAAATCTAGAAACTATATATTTACTTAAAATTCCTGCAAGTAAAACAGCATATTCAGTTGTTTCTCATGGAAATAATGGATTCAGCTATTCCTCACTGTTGTAAGCAGAAAACAAATTGAAATTAAATAAAAAAACTTTTTTAACTGACAATTATTAAACAGAAATAACGGACATGCAAAAACATGTACGTACATATGTATATGTATGCGAGAAATAAAAAATTAACGAATGTTTTAAATTTTGTAAACGATATTGATAGTACTGTTATTAACCTATATTCAAAGAAATCGGAATAAAACTTTGAAATCTGGATAAAACTCTGAATAAAACTTTGGTCTTCCATAACTATTATAATTACATATTCCTATAATGTTCATCCATATTCTTACATTTACACATGATAATAATTAAGAGTATTCTATTTAAATGGACATAAATAAAAACGATAAACAATTCAAGATAGGTGCGAGGTTTCCAACTATGAAGCCACATAGCGCCACCCCTGGTAAGTTAATTGTGCTTAGCATCAAATACACCTCTGCTATGTCCATGTCAAATTTTAAAGCAATCGGACTAGCCCTTCACAAATGGATGAATTGTTTCCAATATGCAAACTAATATTGGTTCCATTTTGGTTATTTTCGAATTGAATAAAACCCAATGATCAAATCAGCTTTTATTTAGCAGTTGTACATTTGTTTACAATTTAAATGTTACTTTTTGACAAAATAATTGTTTTAAAAAAAAGGTAATAAAAATAAATTACGATAAAATAAAATGACTACTGCAGTTGCTACATATTTGTTATTAGAAGAACGGCCACTGTAACGACCAGTGTCCGAAGGTTCTGTCACAGAAAATTTATTTTCCCTTAGACTGTATTGAAAGAAACACCGATCGAAAACATTTTGTAATAACTTTATTTACAATTAGGGGAGCGATTATTATAAACTCATCCACTATGGCCTCTCTCAGCTTTCTAACATAACGTGCTAGTAACTACTATGAACCTGCGGGTTACCACGAAAACGCAGCATTAACACAAAATCTGTCAATTGCAGCTCTACACAGTCTGCCTATATTGTGCAGTGA
This sequence comes from Phasia obesa, assembly GCA_949628195.1. Lineage (NCBI taxonomy): Eukaryota > Metazoa > Arthropoda > Insecta > Diptera > Tachinidae > Phasia > Phasia obesa. The sequence continues at coordinate 6,920 of CATIVE010000442.1, forward strand.
ACTTGTGGTTTACCACGGTAACACTTATTTAACGCCCAAACCGGCCAAAGTCAGCTTTCAACTGCTTTTACATTTGGACAGAAAATGGGCAGACAGACAAGATTTGTAGGCAAGGGGTTGAGGAGGTAGAGTGTGTATTGCATTACTATCTAAACAAATCTTGTCTGTCTGCCCGTTTTCTGTCTAAATGTAAAAGGGGACTTAGCAATCAGTCATTTTAGGTAATAAATTATTACAGCGGGTTACCACCAATAATAATAGTCTTCGTTGCGACAATCCACTTGAGCTACCCGAGTAAGCGTACGTACAGTGAGGTCCACAATTGAGTACATGTTTGCACTTTGAGCACTTTTTGTTTCATAAATATAAAAGTAATAAAGCAAATCCAAAAATTTTTATCGTCGTTTATTAAGTATCTAGTACTTAATAAAATTATATAAAATTTGTAGCAAAATACATCAAGCACCAAGAAAAAAAAAACGAAAAAAAAAACAAAATAACTCTTATGTATTATATTTGCACCTCTGCTTTTTATGAAAAATTGTAAGAAAATAAATGAAAAAGTACCGTTATTTTTCAATCTTTTTGCTTTTTATTAGTTTTTTTTTTTTAAGAAGACATAATTATGCCAAAGAGCACAAAATAGGACAGTGGACGACTGGAAGCGTGGGATCTGGTCAGACGAATCCAAATTCAATCTATTACAATCCGACGATAAACAATATTGCCGGCGCACACTGTGGCCACTGCGGCAATAAATCAATTTGGACCTGCTCTCCGATTTTGATGATTTTTGCACAGATGGTTAGAAACTATCAAAAGGTCATGTGTGAAAAAGTTCATGCAAAAATCTCCATTTGTTTTCTGTCCCGTGCAGCGCAAAGTTGAAGTATGTATGTGAACAAGTCTCAAATGTGATAGTTTTCTATGTCATATTCAGAAGTCGGTTACTTATAAACTATACACCGAATGTACCTTATAAGTATTTTTTCAACTAAAATAGATATTAAGCATTATATGTAAATTAAAAAAAAAAAATTTAAAATTTAAAAAAAAATTTCTTTTGACATATTTTAAACAAAAAATAAAAACATTTATGATTTTCCGTTAGACTTTTAGTTGTGTGCGAAGCAGTGCGACACATGGAGTCCTATACCAAATTAAAGCTGAGAGTCTCAGCTAACAGACTAAAAAAAACCTGCCCCAATTTGCCCGCCGCCGGAAAAACAATGAAAAACCAAAAAATTACAGTAAAAAATATGCGTTATTTTACGCTTGCAAAAAACAACTGTGCATTCTTTCTTTCTTTGCTACTCGTACACGAAGCCGGTGCCAATTTGGGATCGACAAATACGAAAATTTCATTGCATGTGTACTATATAGAAAAAACTTAAATTTGAGTCCCGATTACAAAAACAAATGTACACAAAAGTATTTGTCAAAGTAATATCGGTACATTGTTTACGTAGACTAAACAACAAAAAATCTAAATGTAAACTTACTACATATTAAATGAAGAGCTTTACATATAACTTAATCAATAACTTAACATTTATAACATTTTTTCTCTTAAAAATTAACTCTGTTATCCGTTACAAATATTCTTTATATTATATTTGAGAGTATATATTTGAGGTATAGTGATAAGTAAGTGTTTATTAAGCAATTAAAGCAAATTTATATAATAAACAATGGAAAAGCTAAAAATATCTTTCAGCACGCTTTCGGAAATTGTTTTCCAATGTAAAAAAAAAAGATATTGATCTTATAATTGGTGTAGTTTTCGTGAATTATAAAATAGTGTCTGAGAAAAATTAAGAAAAGTTCAGACGGTTTTTGAAACAAACATTTATGCCTCAATTTTTAAAGAAGTGGAACAAGAGTCAGAGTACTTCATCAAGAGTTTTTAAAAAATTTGCGAATGAGACTTTTTCAGACAAAAGTATGTTCTTGACGTCACTTGCGCCATTGGTAATGACTGAACGGAACGATGAGTCAAAAGTTTTGTGGAAAAATTTAGAGCCATCATCAACGAAACATTGCAGGCCATTAAAATTTGAATTTGTTAAGGAGACAGCAAGTGTAAGAAATGAAGTAGTTAACCGAGTAAACCATGAAATAAATAATTTAACAAATTCAATTATTGCAGTTCATAATAAGAAATCCTTTTTTACTCATAAGCTTTCATTGACTATGATAGATGGCAAAGTGGCAACAACTTTAACTGGCAGCTCTTCTATGTCCGTGTGCTTCATATGTGGTGCTAAGCCAAGGGATATGCACAATTTAGACGAATTGGCAATAAGAGCAAATTCGGGAGAGGCTTTAAAATTTGGTATTTCACCACTGCATGCACGCATAAAATTTATGGAGTGCATATTACATATCGCTTACAATAAAAGCTTCGCAGCATGGCGAACAAATAAAGAAATGAGAGAAGAAGCCAAGTCCACGATTCAAAAAAACCTTAAATGTGTATTGGGAATAAATGTTGATGTGGTTAAACAAGGAATGGGTTCCAGCAACGATGGGAATACATCTCGACGATTTTTTGAAAACCCTGAAATTACAGATGACATAACCGGAGTAAATGAGATTCATCGGTTCAAAATTATATTATCCACAATTAGTTGCAGTCAGGCAATAGACGCTGAGAAATTTCAAATATATTGTATAGACACGGCAAAATTGTACATTGATTTGTATGGATGGTTCTACATGCCCATCACAGTGCATAAAGTTTTGATACATGGTAGCAAAATTGTATCTGAGGCCATTCTACCTATAGGTAGGTTAAATATACAAATTGTTTCATACATTCTAACTTAATATGTGGTTTATTTTTCAAAGGAATGTTATCAGAAGAAGCGCAGGAAGCGAGGAACAAAGATTATAGACGTTATAGGCTATATCACTCCCGCAAGACTAGGCGCTGTTCTACTAACGAAGACGTAATGCATCATTTGTTGATATCCTCCGACCCATACATAAATTCATGTAGAACGAAATTGAAGCTTAAAAAATTAGATTATCACGAAGATGTGAAAAAGTTGTTAATAAATGAAATAGAGTGAAACTGACAAAATTTTTATTTTGGAGTTGTATGAGGGGTGGGTGTTACAGTGGACGTATTTTCTTCATATTTTCAAAACAGCATTTAATAGATGTTATATGCATTTTTGCGAAAAATAAACATATTGCATATAAAGATATTGCATTTTTGAAATATCGTTTGTATGGGAGGTGGGCGGATTAAGTTCATATTTTCAGGAGGTCATTCTACAATTATAATATTAATGTTTTATGAAAATTGAGGTAATATATTTAAAATCATGGAATTTATGCCACATTTTCTATTTAAGTTGTATGGGAGGTGGGCGTAAAAGTGGGCGTATCTTTGTAAAAAAAAATTGAAATTCTTGAAAAATTTAAAATAAATGAGTGCAAAATTTCATGAAGCTCCGTAACCTCCTTGATTTAAGACCATTAAATACACTACACGGCCACAGTGTGCGGCGCCGCCCTGGTAAAAAAATTTAAAGACGCCATGTGAAGCATGGTGGAGGAAACGTCATGGTATGGGGTTGCTTTACGTGGTGGGACCTTGGACCACTGCAAAAAATTAATAATATAATGAAGAAAGAACACTATTTGAGGATTTTGCATACTCATCTTCCCGATCATGTAGCTAAGAGCGCCACACGTCCAAAATCGTAAAAGAATGGCTTAGTTAGCAAAATTGTCAATTAATGAAGTAGCCAGCACAAAGTCCGGACTTCAATCCGATTGAGAATTTGTGGTCAATCGTGAAGAGACGGTTGGTACAGTACCAATCAACCCCTACCAATTTGGCAGCGGATCCAAAATGAATGGAAGAATATTCCAAGAGAAATTGTACAGCAGTTGATGGAAAGTATGCCAAATCGCGTAAATGATGTCTTACAAAATAAAGAGCTTTGGACTAAGTATAAAAAATATTCATATTCCGCAAGATTTTTCAAGGGTACAAAATTGAGTACATTGGAGTTGTTTTCTTTAATTTTTTCTTAGAAATTCATGCTTTAAGTTTAGAATTTTACACTGTTTTGTTAAGTACCTAACACTAAACAAACTACAAATAAAATTTTTTGAAATTGCATTATTACTTTTATTTCTATGACTGTATGTACTTATGTATCTATGTTTTTGTTTTTACTTAATTTTAACATTGTCAGATCCTAACAATGATATGTATGTATATATATGCAATTATATTCAGATTTGACATGCAAATTCGAGCGGTAGATAATCGGTATCCCGACTCTAGCCTTAACGCATTTGTGTGGAATATAAGCAGCGACAGATATTTTCTTAGAAAGTATGAGTTAAACGACTGAACGTCAAGCACAACATCTGCAGAAGTTACGACATAGAGAACACCGAGGATGATAAAACGTTAATATCTCCGTATAGTAGAAGAACATGTTATATTGCCGTCTAATACGTCCCTACAAACTGAAGGTGAGAGTTTCAGAAATGAAAAAGCCAACAGTTTATAACAAAACAAAACCAAAATATTACATTTCCACATAAAAAAAATTTTAGTTCAGTCTTCAAAAAGATTAAAATTCAGTATTACCAAATCCTCAATACATATAACAATTTTATATAATACTAGCACACGTTGTGTGCGTCCTGACAATATTTTGTTCGATTTTGCTTTGAAACTAATCCATACCAAATTTTAAGACTCTTATAGTGCTTCACGTATATGTATTCACTTTATATAAAGGTATCCATCCCAATTCTAAAATTGATATAAAATTCTAAACATTATTGTAAATCTCTGTAAAAGGTGTTTAAAATATTTTAAGAACAATGTAATTCAAATTTTTTTCAATTGGCTATTTGTTAGTAAGTAATTCATATTTTGGAATTATGTATTTTAAAACAGCATCATCTGTTGCGCAACCGTGTTTAAAATATCCCACTTTCAAAAAAAAGGTGCCTCCTTAAAGTATTGGGAAACCGTGTTTAAAATATCCAACTTTTTAGCTGGAACTTGCAGTACGTTTTAACCGAAAATTGCGTACTTTTACTACTTTTTCTGAAAATGAGATATTGGAATCAGGATGCTAAGGCACATCCTCACAAAATGTTGTTAAAATCCATATATAGGTGATTTAAAAGCACCAGAATGTTCTATTCCAGACAGATCTGGCAAGTTCGATTGTTATTGCTCTTGTTTTCTGTTTGTGTGGTTGTTTATTTCTTTGTACTTGTTTGTGTGGTTGTTTATTTCTTCCCAGTGGTTTAAGTAGAATCCATAGCCAATAATGACAGTCGATGTAGTTAGCCCGTTTACTCAATTTACTCTTGGGGCTACTGATATGTCATACCCAACCATACCTACATCATTATACAGAAACTATTATCTTATGTTAACTAGTTACAATTGGTATCCACTAGTCGCTAGTATTTCTGTAACCCTAAGTAATGCAGAAAACCATTTTTTTCTACGACAAATATTCTCTATGTCTCTAAGATCATCAGTTATCTTAAGTATCCCGTTATTCAAACAACAACAACAACAACACTCATTGATCATCGTTTAATCTAAAAGAATGTGAAATAAACACAAAGGGTCAGTCGATATACGTTGTGTTAAGTTTGTGAAAAATTTAATTAATGAAAAGGTAAAAAATGAGCAAAAAAAAATTAAGAAGATTATTTAATTAGCCAGTTGGTCAGGAAAATACTCAAGAAGTGAAAATAGAACATGTATTTGAAAACAATAAACAAACGGAAATTAAAAATTTTTTGGAAGTATTTAAAAACATTGGAAAAAATTGTAGCTTAATCGGTAAAGAATATGATTTAGAAAAAATAAAGTAAATAATTTTGAAAACGGTAATAACAATTTAAAAATATTGAACATGCTTAAACGTTTTTGTAGAAAAAAAGAAAGTGTTGATATTAGTAAAATATTGGCCAAGCAGAAGATGTGCAGAGGTATCACTGTAAATTCTTAAAGAAGAAAATATTAATATAAAACAATTTTTTACATACACTGCCGAAAAAAAGCCAAAATTATGGCTATAAGTGGTGGTAAATATTTACATTTCGGAATCATCGAATCTTGAAAAAAAATAAGCAACGCTTCAACACCTCCATATAATGTTTTTGTTGACGTAAATACAGATGAGATATCTTTGTTTCGAAGTTCGAAAATACAATTATGGCCAATTCTTATAAGAATAACCAAAACTACCAAAAACTATTGGTCCGTATTGGGACAGAAGGGACCTCATAAAATTTATGCGTTTAACTCATGGACATCTGATGAATATAACTGTACCCCAAACTTGCAACTGCCTAACCCCCCTTTGTAACCCATTGCATTTCCTAGTGGACTGCCCAAAATTTAATTACGAGAGAAAACTCATATTTAAGAATTCAAATCCACTAAGCGCTTTATCTTTGCCATATAAAGAAAATATCATTAACATAATTAAATTTCTAAAACTAACTAACATATATAACCTGATTTAGATTAATTTTATCTATTACAACTAATGTAATATAATATTTAGAGCTGAAGGCCACAGTAGCTATTGCTCGAAATCTATTAACCTATAATTTGTAATTATAAGTTAATTTTTTACAATAAATAAATAATATAAGAATAACAAACATTAAAGGAACTCCAACATTTCCCGTTAGAATATTTTTAGGTACATAAGTACTTCTACAATAATTATGAAGTCATTTTAGGTAATTATGAACAAAACTTTACGTTTATTCCACATACTAATCACTAATGGTTAATTCAGATTCAATTACAAGTGATGAAAAAGGTAATTGTGAAGATGAATTGAGAAAAGCGATCCAGTTGCAGAAAAAAAAATATTTTAAGAATGTTGCGGCCAAACATGATCATAAATATTTCAGTTAAATTAAACGTTTTTTAGTTTTGGCCTAATTTTATTTTCAAATAAATAAGAAAAATAAAATGGATTTTTAATTAATTTAAAAGTTATGTTTTATATTGTAGTATGTAAGTAAAATGAACTGAACCTTATAATACTTTCAATTAAATTGAAATAAGCTTGTAAACTGTTGATTTGTTTTAAACATTACAAAAATAAAATTTTAATTTAAAATACTACTTAATGTATTTAACAAATATTTTTTCATATTTAATCTAGTACCAAAAGTTTTATTTGCTCAAGCCTATCGAAAAGGTAGTCAAAAAATCCTAGCGAAATAGCTGTCGATTCAGAGGTTGTGAATGTGGTTGTGTTTAGGAGTCAGATTCTATACTACCTTCTATGGGTCTAGCGAATCTGTCGATTACTTGGGGGTAGTGCGGTGTATAGCACAATGGAGGAAACCCTATTGGTGGGTAAAGGTTATGCAGAGATGGGTCAATTGCCCCCTTCGTAGGACATTCCTATGTTAAATTCACCAGGCAAATGCATGGGAAGTAGATTGCGATGGACTAGAGGTAGTTCTCCAAGACCTAGCGATTATACACGTGCGGAGCTAGCTACCTAAACCACTGGGGCGTTTCTTTCTTTCATCATTGTAAGAAAGCAAACCATTAATGTTGATGTTGTGCAGAGCCTATAATGAATAAGTTCTTCTTTCGTAACAATATGTACATATATGTATATCGATTAATCAATAAATATTTACTCAAAAAATTTAAAATGTTCGCCTTAATATTTCCCCTCCGTAGAGAGGCGACCTGATTAATATGCTTAGTATTTACTTTTATAAATACCCTATAAGCTACTCAACTAACTTTTAATGCACTTTAAGCTAACTATTTTGAAACCAGTAGTAATTGATACTTTTATTAAAAAAATAACTGACTTTTTTAACATTGTGATGTCCTAGGATGTAGTCCGTTGTCTTACTGACTACTCCGATGTTAGTTTAAAGTTAGTCAATTTGTAGTTAGCTATAACCTGAATATATATATCAATTAGCTATAAAGCGAATTTGTAAAAATATGCAATAAATTTTTTTCCCTGTTTATTCTTATTTCCTGCATCTTTGATTGAAATGAAATGCTCGAAAGTCAGTAAGATATTTCCTACCAAATAAAATAAAGATCATAATTTAAGAACACAAAAGAACGCAAGGGATGTGATACAAATTTTCATTTTATAATTTTAAAAAAGAAATGACAAATATTTAAAACAAAATTGTCAAAAACAATTTTATTTCATATTTGATTTTGGGGAGGTTTTGTATTTACAAATATTGTAGTCTCGGCTACAACACAACTTAATTTTGTTTTTCGATTATGATTTACAACATCTAAATGTTGTGTATGTCACAGAGTTGCTGCTTATGTTAGTACTTGTTTTCCATTCAAATACATCTCTGTGCACTAAAAACTGTTGTGGTGAAAAAAATAAAAAAAAATATTTTGTTTCAAAATTTATTAATAATTTTAACATTTATAATTAATAATTATACTAAGGACGTTAATATTGAACAGTTTCTATTATGATGAGGCCAGCAAAACTACACATTGCGCGTATCCGGAAAATAATTTGTGACCTATTGAAACTACCAAACACCGAGTAAAAAATTTTTTTGAAATTAACAGTCTTAATTACAATATACATATGTACATACAATATACATAATATACATACATACTATTTTAACATTTGCATACAATTTTTCTATAAACAAGGATCGATTTTTGTTTTTGCTGATAAACAATTTCTTAAAACCATCAACCCGATGGTTTTAGTTGCATCACCTCTACGGGCTTTTCCATCTGCTTTTAAATTTTGGTTTTTCTAAGAAATATTTTAAGTTATGTTTATATAAACGCCTAGGAAAAATAATAAAAAACTTACAAATCCTTCTACATTTGAGTTTTTCAACTTGTCGCGACAACAAGACAACAGCTAATAAGCAGTTGTAAGATTTTGATGTGCGTAACAACACATAGAAACACATGTTGTAAACGATAATCGCTATAAATTTTCATAGACAACTAAAATTGTGACACATGTGTTAAGTGTTGTAAATCGTAATCGCAATTTAAAATATACAACACTAAAATAATAAATGTCGTGAACGATAATCGGGGCCTTAATTGCGTTTCAATAATTATTGATCACATAATCAATCTTATTTAAACTAGTTTTTTCAGAACTACCTTCGATGTGCCTTTGATTCTCACTCTTATCCGATTATGACAATTCTTGTAAAATTATATTGCATACATGTATGTATGTTCATACATACATATCTATGGTAAGTATTTTGTAAGAAGAAGGAATTTTTCTTTTCTGAATATGTTTTCCTTTTTTTTAGTGTTTTTACTGTTTTCCGATCTATGTATGTACATATGTATGTTTAACTTATAGGAATATTTGTAGTCCCTTTTTGTAAAAAGGGCTTTTCGAATGATTACTGGTTCCTCGTTTTCTACTCGGTTCCTCGGTTTCCTTTGTTGAACCGTCGACATACATATGTACACACATATATTGCAGATATTTTCTTAAAAGCTGCTGTTTGCCGTGAAATCATAAAGCAAAAATAATGCGACTAAATTTTATTCTTATGTACATATATTGTATGTGCATATATGTGTGTATATTGCTTATGTTGTCCAAAAAACACTTCATCTCAATATAATTCTTGCAAAAAAAAACCGACTTCAAAACAGATAGAAGGGCACCAATTCTAAACTAAAAATGTAAGAAGTAATCTGTAAGAATTAGATTTAAACCAAATAAAAGATGCGCCAAAATTAGAGGGAAAAAAATAAAGACTATTGAATGTCAAGCCTCTCCCTATTACTGTTTAAAAGTTAAGTTATTTTCACCAGCATCCGTCTTGTATGGGGACACCATTCAAGCCTCTGTCTATAACGGTTTCAAAGATAGGGGCACACAGATCAAATAACATCACCTATTCGGACACCCTTTAATTTACAATGTTAAATTAAAGACCTGTTGTTATAGAGGACTTGGTCACAAAGATTCTTTGTAAATTTCAACTATCTGTCTATAACGGTTAAAAAGTTTAACCATATATATCAAATTACATGAACTATTGGGACACCCTTTACATTATAATTGCAAATATTTATATTTGTTATCATACCAGAGAAAGTAGTGGATATTCTACCTAATTTTCAAGTGTTTGTGTTTAACGGTTCAAAAGATAGGGTCATATAGATCAAATTACGTAATTTATGGGGACACCCTTTAATTTCTAACTGCAAAGTCCACTATAGCAAGTATACAATCTATAGTGGACTTTGCAATACAGGTTCCTTGTAAATTTCAGCGGTCTGTGTACAACTATTCAAAAGTATGGCCATATACATCAAATTAAATGAACTATTGGAGCACCCTTTAATTTAAAATTTTGAGTATTTATACATTTTATTATAACGGTCATAGTAGTCGACATTCTGTCAAATTTTCAAGGTTTAGTCTATAACGGTTCAAAAGATAGACCCAAATAGGTCATATTATGTCACCTATGGGGACACCCTTTAAATTTTAAATTTATTTTTTTATTAATTTCTGCTGTTGGGAGCTATAGCGGCACGCAATTTTTTTTAAATTTAATTTGCTGCCCTTTACGGTTCTTAATACACGTAAAAAACATGTATGTTGTATGGGGACACCCTTTAATTTTTAATATAATGAACTATTTTTAAAATGGGACCAACCTTGAAGCATAACCTTTCAAATAAAGCAAAAAATTTTAAAATCGGTTCAGAAATGGCTGAGTTCTGCGGTTACATACATAAAAAAAAACAAGTTA
>CATIVE010000443.1:0-74947 GCA_949628195.1 Phasia obesa
TGACAACGAAAGCACATACCAGCAACGTAAATAAACAAAGCGGCAGCGGGCATATTTTTGATGCTACGCAATAAACAAAGTAGCAATTATACAGCAGGAGCCAACGTCACTTGAAGAAAAATTTTATGCTTTCCGTTATATTATTGTTTTCACTCAATTCAAAACCCGCCAAATACGAACCAAAAGTGTGATGGGTATGTGACTTTATTTCGCCTTATACGCTGAAGGGAAAAATCTACACGACAATGGCGGTATCCAGCAAACAGGAAAAAAACATAAGTCGAAAGGTGTTGAAGGACTTTTACGTCAACGTTTTTCGTAAAAGTGGGCGAAACATTGTGTTCGACAACTTTTTACCAACAACAATTTGAACACCAATTTATCAATGTTGGGTACAGCATATTAAGAAGAATATTCGTACCACAAAAATTTGATATTCCAAAAGGACGTTTAGTGGAATTCACCATATTCGATTTCTGCAACAAAATTGCAATGTACTCTACTTCACCAAGAAAATCAAATCAGTTGTAGTCCTTTCCAGAATGCATAACAGAAGCGAAGTAGAAGGTATAAAGAAGAACCCAGAAATGATATTAGACTACAACAAAGGTAAATGTGGCGTTGATAATGGACAAAAAACAAATATGTGTCCTTTGGAGTTCTTTTGCGCCTTTGCTGTGTATATAATTTACTTGGAGAACAATTCGGCGTCTACAACCCGTTTTAGCCCATGACCCAAAACTAACTGCATAACTAGAATATTTTCTTCACGCGCTATAAGCTAGGTACCTTTAAAGGTAATAGATGTTGCACTGCATTCTTTTAACTTTTCAATGTTGTAAATACTCTTGTATGGATGTTCATATGAATGATTTAAGTACTTAATAATTCTTGCAAAAAAAACCGACTACAAAACAAATATATGTGCATCAATTCTAAACTACAAATTTAAAAGGAAGTAATCTGTAAGAAATAGTACGCAAATCAAATACTTCTATACTTTTTGCTCTAACGGACAAGTAATATACGTCCTGTACATTCAAATGCCAATCCATAACGACAAATTACGTCAGATGTGAGGGCACCCTTTATTTGTTTACAGTTATTATTACTGACACAGTAATAAAAAGTAAAGGTTCCAAAGATATGGCCATATAGCTTAAACAATATCACCTAGGGGACACCCTTTAATGTACAATTCTTTGTTAATTTCAAATGTCTGTCTAAAACGGTTCAAAAGTGTGGCCATATGCATCAATTTACATCAACTATTGAGACACCCTTTAAAATTTTAAATATTTATAAATGTTATTATACCGGACATAGTAGTGGAGATTCTGTCTAATTTTCAAGTGTTTGTCTATAACGGTTCAAAAGATAGGGCTAGATAGGTTAAATTATATCAATTATGGGGACACCCTTTAGTTTCCAAAAATTATATACTTAATGTTATAAAGGACTTAGATATACAGGTTCTTTGTAAATTTCAACCGTCTCTCTGTAACAGTTCAAAAGTTTGGCAATATACATCAAATTACATCAACTATTGGGACACCCTTTAACTTTTAATTATAAATATTTAATTTCTGATTATAAATATTGGACATTCTATCCAATTTTCAAGTGATTGTCTACAATGGTTCAAATGGCTCATATATTTAAATTGACGTCACATATGGGGACACCCTTTAATTTTTAAGTTTATTTTTTTATTAATTTCTGTTATTGGCAGCTATAGTGATATACAGTTTTTTAAAATTTTATAAGAGTGCCCTTTACGGTTCATAATACACGTAAAAAAACGTATGCTGTATGGGGACACCCTTTAATATTCAAAATTCTGAACTTCTTTTAAAATGGGATCAATCTGTAAGCATTTCCTTTCTAATAAAGAAAAAAATTTTAAAATCGGTTCAGAAATGACTGAGTTATGCGGGCCAAACATAAAAAAAGCAACATTCAGACGAATTGATAACCTCCTTCTTTTTTTGAAGTCGGTTAAAAATAAAGATTGCTTTTCAATTTTATGCAATTAGTATGTATGCAAAATTAACACATTTTCATGTATTTTCCTACCCGGCTAAGCAGCTGTTGACGTAAGGGGTACGATTCGAAAAGTGGACATATCTCTGACCTGAGTGGTCCAACTCCACTCAATCATTGGAGTACGATATAAAACATATTTGTTAAGGACATCATGAAATTTTAGATTATTCTTATTGCTACTTTTTGAGATATAGTGGATTTAAAATGCAAAACATACCCGAGTATGTTGCTGTTGACATAAAGGTTAAATGGCTCATTTTCATACAATATTTGTTTAATAAACCTTTTGTAAACCTAAATTACTTTTTATGAATATTATTTTTCACTCTTGCATTCATGTCAGAAGAGAATCATAAGCTTAATAAATACCAGTCTCAGCTCCAAATATTTAACAATTTTAACTTTAATTTATTATATTTGTATCTTATTCTTATTAATCTCTCTTAGTTCTGTTTAATTTCTTTTCTGTTTCACAGCAAGTTGAGCAAGGGATCGTTTATATCAGACCTAAATGAGTTGAACCTATGCATAGAGGCTTTTATTATATTCAGGCCTATAAAAAGACTATATAACTTGTATACCTAGCTACCATTGTACTACATCCCAAAGATTACTATCGCTCAACAAGAGTTACTGAAAGCTATTTAGGAGATGGTTTATGCCACATTGTAGTCTTTGTTACGATAAATTCAACCTTTGTTTTTATTGTTGTTGACATGATTTCACCAATTAAAATAAATAAGTCTTAAACTGAAGTAAAGAACGTGTAATGTGTGGATATAGTCGTTGTTCGTGTTTACCCATACAGTTTTAACCATGCGGATAAAACTGACAAAAACCAACGACGTCCACTTAAATAAATTCTCTCTCTTTTTCCTTCGGCATTTTTGGCAACCAGTTGTGTGGTAAATCGTAAAATGTTATTTAAAATGAAAAATTTGTACGTGATTGAAGAATAGCAGCAAGTGGACCGAGAGCGCGTTCTCTGAACCAGAGAATGAATACATACCTCACTGTTCTGCACTAATACTTTACAAAATGGGGCCTGAGGCTTAATATTGATAAGACTGACGGCGTCGTTATTAAAGGCAAGCGGGGCCGTCTCTACCGCAACCTTTGGGGTTATATCCCTAATTTATATATTGGTATGGAACCCATAAAGATAACAGATAGGATGAAATATCTAGCTGTCGTATTCCAGGAAAATTTTTAATTCTATAGGCATATGGATTTTTTACTAGAAAGAGTGAAAAAGATATATTATATGTATCACAGAGTGCTTCGTCGACGAGCAGGACTCAGCACTAGAGTTAGGCTGCTTTTGTATCGGCAAGTAATTAGACCTCTAATATCCTACGCATTTCCAGTTTGGTTTGGGGTATCCTCTCATCAAATGGAGAGGCTTAGGATATGGGAGAAAAAGATTTTGTCGTCTTGTCTTGGACTGTTCATTAGAATGTGTCCTGACGGAATTTTTCGACGACCTTCTTGTAGGAGCATATATAGTGCTATTGACTTTGGGAGAATTGACGATTTTTTGATTGGGTCAGCCATTAAATTTCTAGAGCGAGCATCAACATAGCATTGTGTCGGAATGTTTTCAAAGACCTAACGAGCTACAGACTATACGGGAATATAGATATTATTCTCCCGTAAATCTTTTACCAATGAGGGATGGGCGCCTTCTATATAGAGATGACGACCTCTTATTTTATCATAGAAGGGTAAACACCCTGGATATTAACAACTTAGTGTACAACACAGAGCAGTAGAATTTAATTCAATTAGCTTTAAAATATTGAATATTTAAGTTTGTTTTGTGTCTTGTTTTATTTGTGTTATTAGTTTTAAGTATTATTTAGTTTGTAATTTTTCATTTAGCTTGTAAGATCTATAAGAGCTTGTTCTGTTTTATATCCTTTTTTCAGACAATTTAAAAAAAATATATTTAAAATATGTAATAAATGTATACGGCCTAGCTGTAATTTAAACTTAACCAAACGTAATTAAGATTTAGATACGTACTCAGTACGCTATTAAATATAGAATAAGAAATGTAGTTTAAGAAACAATGTAAAATGACTATTTGGATTCAATAAATATTATTATTATTACGTGATTGAAGAACAAACTCATTAAATTGTGACATCCAGCACAAAAATCTATATTGTTTTCGTCCAGCATCGTCTGTAGCATATACAAACTATACAAATGTATATTTTCAAGAATACTACCACAATGCTTGATGATTATTTCGATCGTGTCTAGGCTGCTTAAAGAATATCTATTGTTTTACCTTTCAATGCAAAAACTGTAACATAGTGTCTACAACTGGGATTAACTTTGATATAATATGTGAGAGAACGCCGGCAGAATAACGCAAATGATTTGTTGAAATAGTATTCAATCTCAAACAATAGGAACAATATTGAATTCGATCGCTAGTGAAATTTCGCTGGTATTATAATTTCAAAAATTTGCCTAACAGAATTTATTTTATAACTGCGGATGAAAAAGATATAATTTATACTTTTGTTAATTTGTTATTTGAGGGTGGGTTATATATAAGCCAAAAACAGATTTTTTGAACCCTTTGGAATATTTAAATTCAGTATTTCTGAAATTTATCGTAAATTCTTTACAAACAAGTCAAAATTATATGTCAAACTAATTAGACTTAACAAAATTAAATTTTGATGTAAAAATTATTAACAAAATTTTTTTGAGAAGAAAATTCCTTAGAATTAGATATTTAAAACCACACAAATACATACATATGTATATGTAAAGAAAAAAATTAAAAAAGTTCGTTTATCAAGATTTTAGAAATTAATGATCAGCATAAAATATTTAAATATTAGTAATTAATATTACTACTAACTCACTTAATTTTCTATTAAAGAATTACACTTTTTTTAAAAAAAACTTAGTGGGAGTTTTTTACCTTTTTAATTGTATGACAACGCTCATTTATTTTTTTTTTTTAATAATGGGTGATTTTTTTGAGGTTAGGATTTTCATGCATTAGTATTTGACAGATCACGTGAGATTTCAGACATGGTGCGAAAGAGAAAGATGCTCAGTATGCTTTGACATTTCATCATGAATAGACTTACTAACGAGCAACGCTTGCAAATCATTGAATTTTATTACCAAAATCAGTGTTCGGTTCGAAATGTGTTTTATCGACAAATTTTGTTCAGCGATGAGGCTCATTTCTGGTTGAAATGGCCTACGTAAATAAGCAAAATTGCCGCATTTGGAGTGAAGAGCAACCAGAAGCCGTTCAAGAACTGCCCATGCATCCCGAAAAATGCACTGTTTGGTGTGGTTTGTACGCTGGTGGAATCATTGGACCGTATTTTTTCAAAGATGCTGTTGGACGCAACGTTACGGTGAATGGCGATCGCTATCGTTCGATGCTAACAAACTTTTTGTTGCCAAAAATGGAACAACTGAACTTGGTTGACATGTGGTTTCAACAAGATGGCGCTACATGCCACACAGCTCGCGATTCTATGGCCATTTTGAGGGAAAACTTCGGAGAACAATTCATCTCAAGAAATGGACCGGTAAGTTGGCCACCAAGATCATGCGATTTGACGCCTTTAGACTATTTTTTGTGGGGCTACGTCAAGTCTAAAGTCTACAGAAATAAGCCAGCAACTATTCCAGCTTTGGAAGACAACATTTCCGAAGAAATTCGGGCTATTCCGGCCGAAATGCTCGAAAAAGTTGCCCAAAATTGGACTTTCCGAATGGACCACCTAAGACGCAGCCGCGGTCAACATTTAAATTATCTTCAAAAAGTAAATGTCATGGACCAATCTAACGTTTCAAATAAAGAACCGATGAGATTTTCCCATACGTCCAAATTGATTTAAGGATTGCTTTATATATTCTAATTTTGTTGTTTAAGTCTAGCTGGGATTTTGGTCCCAAGAGCCAAAGCCTCTTGTTTTTTATTAGGGTGCCGTACACAAAGTGTAAAAACGTAACCCTATTGTTTTCGCTACAATGTCTGCCCGTCTCTCCGTCTGTCAGCGCCTTTTATCTCTGGATCCGTAATAGGTAGACTCTTGAAATTTTCACAAATGGTGTATTACTATGACCCCTATAATACAATAAAAATTTAAAGGGTTTTTCGACAGTGACGTGTTTTGCATGTATAACGACATATTTTTTGATCCGTAATAGTTAGACTCTTCCAATTTGTATAGTAGAATGGTTGCCATGGCCGTTATGACAATTACTAAAAATTAAAGGATGTTCTGACAGTGACATGTTTTTCACGTATAGCAACTTATTTTTTTAATAGTAATAGGTAGACTCTTGACATATTCGTAGAAAGAGAATTACTATGGCCGCCATAGAAAATAACAAAATTAAAGGGTGTTCCGACAGAGACATGATTTGTACGTAAATAGCCTTATTTTTTGAACCATAATAGGTAGACTCTTTAAATGTTTACAGTAGATGTTGTATTTCGGCCGATGTAACAATTACTAATATCTAAAGGGTGTCCCATCAGTGACATGTTTTTCATTTATATTACCTTATTTTTTGAACCGCAATAGAAAAACGAATAAAGAATTTTTTCCATGCGACCAGACTTGCAAAATCTTTTTCTTTTTGTGCAACAATGTGGCTCATACCATTTGTGTGCCATTTTGATACGATTTTTTGTTATGAGTGAATCGTACGACTGTGTACAATGAATGATGGTCTTAAAATAATAGTTGTTCAATTTAGCTTGTATGGTGTAAGAAAATACACCATACACAATACAAATATTGAAATACACCTTTCAAATATATGAAAGTGTTTCGGTTGTATAAATAAAAAGGATGTATCAAAAAGAAGAAGATGTGTTTCTAAGTAAATTATTTTCTAACATTAAATTATTAACCATTTTCTAAGCGATGAATACTGGTTTCGGTTTTGAGAAGAAAGGAACATTTTTCTAAAAGATATATCTTTTTAAAGTAAATTCATTAACACTGCACAGTGAGTGATCTATGTTTATTGAAAATTTAAATAATTTATAAAAATGTTCTAGATTTCAAAAAGAAAGTACTAAAAAATAAGATAAATAAAATAATTTTCTCCAACTGATGCTGATTTATAACTGCATTTTCTTTTTGTACCACAAAAAAGTGTTTGTCAACAATCTCAATTACGGAACAGATTTTCTTGCTAGCAAAGCAATAAAGTAGTAAATAATTTTACCTACTTACGTGTTTGACTTTCCGTGATTATAATGTTGGCAGAAGCTATGCAATAGTAGCACTTTATATATTATTTTATTTTATCTAATATAAATGTAGTATATACTCGTATGTATATGAATGCTTCAACAGTATATTAAGCCTCCTCTATAATCACAACCATCTTCACTGATGTGTGAATAGGAAACGTATCTGTTTTACCTATTTGCTTTTATAGTTACTTCTTTAGGATTTATTTCTGTGCTCTACAAAATCTTAGGATAAGAATTTGATTTTTACTCCACATTGTCTTTGCTGTAACTTCTGAAACAAGGTAAGCTGTCGATGTGTCATTCATGCAAAATCGCTGAGGAATAATAAATAAATTTCTACAACCATTTATATACCCACACAATTACAATCATACATTCTCTTTAAACATGCCACAAAGAGTTGTGGGAAAAGGTGCAAGAATATTTATTTTAAACAACGAAGATCATTACACGTTACAATGGTAAGAAGTGGTTTGTTGATTTATAATGCGGTTGCACGACACAAATGATGTTGAAACCTCAGGTTGCCTGGGTTTCGTAATTGCCCCAGAAAGCATTAAACAGTTCATAACATCATTCGATTCGATTGTAAACTAAGTTGCATGAGATAGCAAAGCATTTATTAAAGATATAAAGGTCTTGCATGAGTATGTATTTTCTTCCTAGAAAACTGTTCTTAACTGTTGATGATTAAGAATGGTGTTTAATGTTTATTAAGTTTAAGTGTAACAGCATTCTGTGCAAAGCTTTATAATAACTAGTAACTGATTGCTCGCTTTCTTTATGCCTTAGTAGAAATCATCCCTAGGTAAGAAGTATTTTTAAATATACCTATATCTGTCGTCTATACATATTGTTAGGTTTTTACTATACATTAGGATCTATTAATCTACATTTAATAAAATAGTAGCTCATTTCCATCTGTCTATCTGCTTTTCATTTGTATTCGCATAACGTAAAAACTACTGGATGGATTTTAAAAAAAAATTATGAGTATGTACCTCAGAATCCTAATTCCAATATAGGATACTTTCTTCCGCAAAAAATATCTTATTTCCAAGAGAAAGAGGAGAAAAAGTAGTGAAAGTATGCAATTTCCGGTTTAAAGGTACTGAAATTTTCGGTTTAAAACTGGGTATTTTAAACACGGTTGCGCACCTTTCAATTTGTATTTGTATTTTTTATTGAGTGATTTTCTAATACAACAAGATGCAACATCTTTTAATTTACAGTATTAGAATCAGTTAAGTTATAATCAAATTAATTAGGACAAATAAACATATATATGCTTGTGTACAAAATAGATATAAATATATATACGAACAATTTTGACAATATTAAAGAAAAGAAAATTTTAGTGTTCATTTTAATTGTTACCATTGTAATTTTGGAACAAAAGTTTTTTAAATTAATATGCGTTGCTGGTGAATTGTAGGTATGAGGGAAGACGGTTCCAGAGATATATGGTGAAGATGAAGAATTGATGGTAGGATGCTGTATCACGATATTGGAAGGTCCTAATTGAATTATTCCTAGGTGATGTGGTAAAGGACAATTTGTTATAAAGATGGTAAGGTTCCTTCGTAGTGATAATTTTATGTAGAAAAGTTAGATTTTTTAGTTCCAGGTAGTTATCGAGTGTAATTCCAAATATACGTTTTGAGAATGAAGAAACACTTTCAAATCGTGTTAGGCCATAAACATAACGTGTAATATTGTTAAAAGTAGTGCTAATCTTTCTTTTTTCCTTGAGATTACAACTTGCAAAAATTTCTGATGAATACAGCAATGTAGGTATAAGGAACGTCTTTGCTAACATCATCCTTATTTTCGGTGGTGTGTAGTTATGATTTGGCCATAGACTTCTGAGCATACCATATGTTCTTCCACAGGCTTGTGTAATATGATCGGACCAGTTAAGCGACCGATTGAATGTGACTCCAAGGTTTTTTATAGTGGTTACAATATCAATTTTGGTCTCTCCCAGGTAGATATTAATATCATCACTGAATGATACGGATTTTTTGCAATCGTAAACCATTGGCAGACGCCCAGGTAATAACTCTATTAAGATCTTGATTGAGTTCGTTAACTTTTTCATGAATAAGATCCTTGGGACTACTGAGGTAAATTTGAACATCGTCTGCATACATACGAATTCGACAGTGTTGGATTTGCTCAGGTAAATCATTTGCATATAATGAATACAATAATGGACCAAGTATAGACCCTTGAGGAACACCTCTAGGCAAGTGCAAAGGCCTTGATGTTCTGTCTTTATTTGTAAACAAAATTGCGCAATAGAAGAACATTTGTATTTGATTTATATATTGACTTTGTGAAATTACATTGTTATTAAAATACTTTAAACAGCTCTTATAGAAGTTTACAAAATTTTTTGAAATTCATATAAATTTTAGAATTTTATCCAAGGCTGGTTACTTTATATAAAGAAAATACTTATCTGGATGAATTTTAAAAAATTTTATGAGGATCTACTTTAGCATCCTCCTTTCATTATAGGATACGCCGACGTTTTTCACCACTTTAAAGGTACTGCATACGGCATAAGGCATCTTCTATTTTTGAAAGTGGGATATTTTAAACACGGTTGCGCAGCAGATGGCGCTGTTTTAAAATAATAATATCAAAATATTATTTACTTACTGCCAAATAGCCAATTAAATAAAATTTGTCATTGATTTGTATTTTTACTTTGTGAAATTACAATGTTATTAAAATATTTGTACAGAGCTTTACAATAATTTTTAGAATTTTAGAATTTTTTATAAATTTGATAATTTTATTCAGGGATGGGTACCTTTATACAAAGTAAATACATAGATCGTAAGTGAAGTACTATAAAAGTAAGAGTCTTACAATTGGTGTGGAATACTTTCAAAGCAAAATCGAGCAAAATATTGCCAGGCCGCCCATGACGTGGCGGGCACTCATAGTCTATACATTTAATAAAATAGTAACTTTTTCCTGTCTGTGTCTGCGTTTGCAATACGTAAAAACGATGGATTTCAATAAAATTTTGTGGGGAGGTACTGTAGTATCGGGATTCCAATATAGGATACTCTTTTTCGGCAAAAATTCTTATTTCTAAGAGAAAATGGAGAAAAAGCAGTGAAAGTACTCAATTTAACCGATATGCATACCTTAAGGCACCTTTTATTTTATGTAAGCGGAATATTTTAAAAATACTGCATATTTTAAAGCCATTAGTAGTGGGAATAAGATGTACTAACTGTGATTTGCTAGAAATTCCTTGTTTAGCTGCTACCCTCCAACAACCTTTTATAAGGCCTTAACTGCGCTAAATAGAATTTGCCCTATAAAATCTGGAAACAGGAATTGGCAGCCATTAGGTGAAGGAATAATATGCATATGTTTATCAACTTTGATTTGCAGGAAAATAAGAAAAAAATCTGTAATTATATAGATTTCCGCACGACCATATGCGGTACTATACATGGCGCGTTACCAGTTGCTTTACTTGGCTGGCTCCCCAAGTGAAATACACCATTATATACATATTTGTTTTCTTGGCATTAATTTAAATGTCGGTCTCATTGTGAAAGAATTTTACAGACCTTTACGATAATTTTTAAAATTTTAGAATTTTATATAAATTATAGAATTTTATCCAGGGATGGGAACCTTTATATAAAGAAAATACGTTTACTTAAAGCACGGTAAAGTTAGAGTCTTAAAATTTGGAGTGGATTACATGCCAAGCAAAATCGAACAAAATATTGTCAGGATGCACACAACGTGAGTGGGCATAGCTATAATCTATACATTAAATAAAACTCTAACAGGACCGGGTATATATGTACGTGAAATATTTATCCAAAATTGTTTTGTCGTGGAGATATTATTCGATGTGGAATGCAAAATATAGCAGCAGCTTTTGAGTGGCAAACTCGTTCTAAAAATTGTTATTTTTGTAAGACAATATTTCAAGAAGAAGTATCAGAAACCAATTATTTCTGACATAAATAAAAAACTTGTCTAGAATCGAGAAAAAATTCCCAAAAAAATTTTTTCTGATTAAGAGCTCTTCTTCTAGTGCCAAGAAAACTATCAGAAAATATTTTTTTCTGATTAAATTAAAAGCTGTTTAGGACGATTCCGTAGAAAAAAGTATTAATTTCTGAGGGTTTGCGGATCGATTATAACACAGTGCAACACGGAAAAAAATAACCATAGCGCTTAGGTAGCCGGGAAATTTTTCACTTTTGCGGCTACCTAAGCGCTACATAAACGGTGTTAAGAATCATTCCTAGGAAGTTCATATCTTTTATGGAGATCTTAGGTTCATTTTTGTAGTTGATTGTTTCCTTGAATTTTAAAGGGTTGCGATTTTGCGATTTTGACCTTGAAGATGAAGTTTTTTTGATTTTATATGTTCACAATTTTTGTTCTTTATGACAAGAGCTACAACTCAGAGAGTATATCAAAATTTCAAACGGTTTGCAAAATATGAGCTTGAGGAAATAATCATTTTTTTGCAAAAATGAAATCGAGGCCCCACATCTTTAAGGGCCAATAAAAAAAAACCTGGAGGACTTTGGGCAAAACTGGGAGACAGGGGACTTTTCTTTTTGGTCTTTTATGACGTAGTGGTGTCCGTATATGGTTATTTTGGCATGACTTAAAAAATTACACAGTGTGTAATTATTGATTGTGCTCTCTATGAAACTAAAATTATGGCAAAATAAGCCAGGAATATTTGCTTTTTGATTCGTATTATTTGCTGGGTTGTTTGTGCCCTAATATTTGAATACATTTATATATCTGTATGTATGTGTTTGCACATGGGAAAAATTAGAATTTTTTTTATCTTTATTTCCAACAACGAATAAGAAAACTTACAAGTATTAAGCTAATGTTATTAAAGTTTCTTACTTTTTTATTGTTTGATAGCGCTACAATTTAATTCGCCCTAATTCTAGCTAGCAAAGATGGTGCAATTTAGTAATTGTTTTAAATTATCCATAGCTTGGTAATATATTGGAAAATTTATATAAGGGGTGTTTGCTATATAAGTATGTGTATGTATGCTGGACTCACATATTTTTAAGAATTGTAAATTATTGATATTTAAAATTATTTAATGTGTTTTTGGCAATAAAAACAGGGTGCATATTTCTTAAACAAAAAATTTATTGCCATTTGCACTATATGGAAAGCTGGAGATGGTCTTTTTATTTAGCCCTTAATCATTATGTGAAACGAGATAAGAAGAGATATTGATATGGTCGAATATGTGGGCACAATATAAAAAAAGTTACAAAAAAAAATTAAGAATATTTAATTACTTCATTCTATACAGTAAGGGGTAGGGAATATTTTAAAAGGAAAGAATGTGACCACTATATATATCACAAAAGATAACAAACTTCAACCAGGAATTTCGGTATGGGGAACCAGAAAAAATATACAGTGCATCGGAGCTTTGAAAATTTACATTTGAGTTTTATTTTAGGGGGATATAGGTGTGCCCCATTTTACATATTCTGATGATATAATTTTTGCAAAAAAAAACGACTTCAAAACAGATAGAAGGGCACAAGTTATAAACTAAAAATGTAAGAAGTAATCTCTAAGAATTAGGTTTAAACCAAATAATAGATGCGCCAAAATTAGCGGAAAAAAGTAAAGACTATGTGCATGTCACTCCTCTCCCTATTACTGTTCAAAAGTTAAGCTATTTTACCAGCATCCGTATTTTATGGGGACACCTCTGTCTATAACGGTTTCAAAGACAGGATCACATAGATCAAATAACATCACCTATTGGGACACCCTTTAATTTACAATTTTAAATTAAAGACCTGTTGTTATAGAGGACTTGGCCACAAAGATTCTGTTTAAATTTCAACTATCTGTCTATAACGGTTAAAAAGTTTAACCATATATATCAAACTACATGAACTATTGGGACACCCTTTACATTATAATTCTAAATATTTATACTTGTTATCATACCAGAGAAAGTAGTGGAAACTCTGCCTAATTTTTAAGTGTTTGTGTTTAACGGTTCAAAAAATAGGGCCATATAGATCAAATTACATAATTTATTGGAACACCCTTTAGTTTCTAAATTCAAATTGTGTACTTGCTATAGTGAACTTTGCAATACAGCTTCCTTGTAAATTTCAGCTGTCTGCCTGTAACAGTTCAAAAGTTTGGCCACATACATAGCATTACATTAACTATTGGGACACCCTTTTATTTCCAAATTCAAATTTTATATTTTTTGTTATAGTGGACTTAGCAATGCAGGTTCTTGTAAATTTCAGCGGTCTGTGTACAACTGTTCAAAAGTACGGCCATATACATCAAATTAAATAAACTATTGGAGCACCCTTTAATTTAAAATTTTGAATATTTATACATGTTATTATAACGGTCATAGTAATCGACATTCTGTAAAATTGTCAACGTTTTGCCTATAACGGTTCAAGAGATAGGCTCAAATAGGTCAAATTACGTCACCTATGGGGACACCCTTTAAATTTTAAATTTATTTTTTTATTAATTTCTGCTGTTGGGAGCTATAGCGATACGCGATTTTTTAAAATTTTAATTTGGTGCCCTTTACGATTCTTAATACACGTAAAAAACATGTATGTTGTATGGGGACACCCTTTAATTTTTAATATAATGAACTTTTTTTCAAATGGGACCAACCTGAAGGCATGCCCTTTAAAATCGGTTCAGAAATAGCTGAGCTCTGCGGTTACATACATAAAAATAGAAAATTATGTTACCTTTACATTGTTTACCAGGGACCGTAAATAAAAGTTATCAAAAAACATTAGAGTAGAGTCAACAGAGACCTATACTGCTATATATCAATAGATTTGTATTGAGCACTTGCAAAATCTATGGTGATCTTAAAAAATTCGTCTCAACTCCATAGTTAAGAGTTATTTTTAAACGAAGTAATAAAAGTTCAAATGAAACTCTTAAAAAGTGAGTTTTATTTGCCGTCATAAACTAAAACTTTTTTGAGGAGTTTTATTTTTCGCGTCAGAAAACAAAACTTATTTTGTTTATTTACATAACTTTTTTGTGGCAAAATTTTAACGTTGGCCCCTCAATATTAATTTAAGAGCATAGAGTGCTCTTTCCACGCTTCCCTTGGTTGCAGGAAAAAACTGTTGACTTTTTTCTGGCAATTTATGGATATGGATAATGTATTTACTTTCCTCCCAGAGAAAAAATTATCAATTTCCAAGGAAACTTTTTTTTAATCTCATAGCCATTTCTTGTTCTGCTCTAGAAGCGATGTATGAGATTTATCGCAAAAATTCGGCTAAAAAGGGAAAACATCCGCTAAAGATCGCTAAGCAAACAATAAATAAAATCTACATTATTTTAATAACGATTTATTCAATTGAAATGCAAGGTGATTGTATTCGTTATCAATTTACATAAAATGAGTTTTATTTTCTGACGATAAAAATAAAACGGCTAAAAAAGTTTTATTTTATGACGGCAAAATGAAATTATTTTTTTCAAAACTTACTTTTGAATATTTATTTTTACGCTGAAAAATAACTTTTTTATATAGATATTTTTAACTTAATTCTCAAAATAATTTTTTTAGAACTATAACTGTTATTTACGGTCCCTGCATTTTACAGATAAAGATAAAGGTTAAGGCATATTGTCTTTAGCAGCTGTAAAGGTGTTTTTTATAAAGGCGGAGCAATTTTAATTTATATAAAACACGTACATGAAGGTCCAATTTTCATACTCCCTTCACAGGGTTTATTTCGACAACAAAACAAAAAATAAAAACCTCCATTGTCGAAAAAAAAATGTAAAAAAAGACACGGTTAAAATTTGCCAAAGATCACAAGACGAATCCAAATTAAACCGTTTCCAATCCGACGTTAAGCAATATTTCTGGCGCCGCCCTGGTGAAAAAAATGCAAAGGCGCCATGTGAAGCAAACTGTGAATCACAGTGGAGGAAACGTCATGGTATAGGGTTGCTTTACGTGGTGGGAAATCGGACCACTGCAAAAAATTAATAATATAATGAAGCAAGATAACTATTTAAGGATTTTGAAGACTCATCTTCCCGATTTTGTAGATAAGAGTCCTGCAGAAGTAGTAATTTTTCAGCAGGATGGTGATCCACAACACACCACCAAAATCATGAAAGAATGGCTTGGTGAGCAAAATTTTTACTCCTATTGAGAATTTTGTGGACAATCATGAACAGACGGGTGGGACAGTACCAATCCGTCCCTATCAATTTGGACGAGCTTTGGCAGCGAATCCAAAATGAATGCAAGAATATTCCAAAAGAAGTTGTACAGAAATTGGTGGAGAGTATGGCAAATCGCTTAAATGATGTCTTACAAAATAAAGGGCTTGGACTAAATATTCAAAATATTCGTATTCCGCAAGATTTTTCAACGGTGCAAAATTGAGTACATTGCAGTTGTTTTCGTTTTCTTCATTTTTTTCTTAGAAAGTGAGGCTTTAAGTTTTGAATTTTACACTGTTTTGTTAAGTACCTAATATTAAATAAATTTCATATTAAGAACAAACTCGTACGCAATTATGCACCTCACTGTAAATTATAATGGGCGAAAAAACTAATACAAACTTCTGTCTAACATATTTTCTCTGATGAACATATTCCTTCTATAATTCAATCTCAATACAATGATGTTAACGGCAAATGCAGAAATATGCTGTTTCAGTAGGAATGAGTGGAATTTTAAATATTCAGTAATATTTAGAAAATGTGAGGAAAACACAAGAGACCACAGAATATTAAGAAAATGCTCCGTAATATCTACAAGTCAAGGTAAAATAGGCGCCAAGAAAAATATCTATGTAATTCAGTCGGTTATGGTTAGATGAGTTTATATCTGCGACTGCAAGGAAGAACCTTCCAGCACAGGCTGTAGAAATCCTTGTGGAATTAAGTGAAAAAAAAAACAAAACAAATGCTGTGGTTTAAGAATTTGACTTTTTTTAGTTTGCTCTACTTTTCTTATATTGTCCTGATTGAAAAACTTTGTAGAGTTTGCTATGCCTGCGGTTGAGGTTGAATTTAAATATATTACAATTTAAATTGCTACTAAGATTTTACAAACTGCTGCGCACTAAAAATAATATATATTTCAGACTTTAACATCACTTAAGTCTACAAATGGTTTTTGTAATCCAAAATTTTAACCTGAGCATCATATGTATGTATATGGCAATTTGTAGAAATGACGGACAACGAGTCAGAAGCTTTGTTTTAATTTTCCATTGTACTATTATCTATACATACATATAATAAAACAATAACATATTTCCTGTCTTTCTATCTATCTTCCTTTGTGTTCGTATCACGTAAAGACTATTAGATGGATTTTAGAAAAAAGACGTACCTTAGTATCCTGATTCTAATATAGGATACTTAGTACGATAGTGAAAGTACGACGTTTCTTTTTACCGGGTTAAATGTACTGCATATTTCAAGGAATCTCTTATTTTTGAAAGCGGTATATTTGAAACACAGTTGCACAACAGATGGCGCTGTTTTAAAATAATGACTAAATATAAATTGAAAGCGGAATATTTTAAACACTGACTGCCAAATAGCCAATTGAATAAAATTTGAATTTCATTTGTACATTGTGGAATTACAACTTATTCAAATATTTGAAACACCTTTTATATAAAGTTTAGAATTTTATCCAGGAAGGGGTACCCTAATATAAAGTGAATACCTAAGAGTCTTAAAATTTGGTGTGGATTACTTTCAAAGCAAAATCGAACAAAATATTTTGCCAGGAAGCACACAACGTGTGTTTTACAGCAAGTTTATTATAAAACTAGCTAAGCCCGGTGCGCTTCGCTACCCCTATCCAGAAATAAATAGAATAAACGAATAAAAAAATAGAAGAAAACTATGGCCAATCTTTAACTTGAAAACGCAGGCTATTCTCACATCGAAAATTTATGAGGACACCAGAAAAATATTGAGAAGAAATAGTTATCACAAAGGCAGACAAAGGTAACAAAACGGTTTTATTATACAGAAAAAATTATGAAGCTGGAATGGAAAAGTTATTAGAGGACAAAAATACATACAGGAAACTACGGATAGACCCAACAACAAAGTTACAGAAAACAAATAACACACTCATAATGGACCTATATAAGAAGGAATTTTTAAGTAAAATGGAAAAAATTAAATTAATATCGAACGCGGCAACGGCTCCCAGACTTTACGGGCTTCCAAAAAAATCACAATCCTGACACACCATTTCGAACAATCTCATCGTCGGTAGGAGTACCTTGCTACAAACTATCGAAATATATTGGAGATATTTTGAAAACTATAATATCCAAAGAATATAATATCAAAATCTCGGTAGAACTAAAGGAAAAGCTAGACTCAATAACTCTGGATGACGATGAAATTTTGATATTATTATGAAAAAATGGGACGTGTTAAAAGAGCACACCAATATACCAAGGACACAATTCCTGAGAATACTTAAGTTTTGCCTAATTGAAAACAATTATTTTATGTATGGAAACACGATTTAACATCAAATATATGGTATGCCAATGGGCAATCCACTATCCCCGACTATAGCAGATATTGTCCTGGACAGTTTACTCAAGCAGAGTATTGACGATCTTAAAGAGAAAAATATTCACATGAAGGTAATTGTAAAATATGTAGACGATTTATTTGCTATAATTAAACATCAGGACGAAATAATAATACAGACAACATTTAACAATTAGCACAACAAACTCAAATTCACAATCGAACGAGAAAAGGACAAGGCAATTCCATACCTAGATATGAAAATATCAAGAAAGGACAAGAAAATTTGCACTAATTGGTATATGAAACCAATAGCCTCGGGACGCTTAATTAACTTTAATTCAACACAATCCATGTACCAAATTAACACTGCAACGAATCTAATTGGCAAAGTTATGAAAATAAGTGATGAACAATTTAAAACAGAAAATATTTTAAAACTAAAAGATGTATTAATGAAAAACAGTTTTCCAATGACACTAATAAATTCGCTGATAGAAAGAGTAACAAATAAAACAAATCTACGGGAAAAAGAAACGGCCGAAACATCTGGCAACCCCAAAAAATATTATAGTCTACCATTTATTCCAAAATTATCTGAGAACAGAAAAATAAGAGAGGTAATAAGAGAGGTAATAAGATACTTACATACCGATCAAGCAAGACATTACAACATTTATTTACAAAAACAAAGATAGAATGTAGAGAACAAAGTGATGTTGTATATCAAATTAAATGTGATGGCAAACCGAATGAGCAGTGCGGAAAACTTTATATTGGTACGACGAAGAGAAATTTACGCGTAAGAATTGATGAACATAAAGCTGATATTAAACAAGTAAAAGTGCTATTCGGCCATGCCGAATCTTCTATACCCTTCACCACGGTGATTTGATTTATACAGACATGTACAGCATTATCCATATTGTTGACTCTTTACTTAAATAAATTCGTATGAGAAAAAATCATTATTCATAAGTTAAAAAAATAGAAGACAAATGAAAACAAATTCCGTTTGCTACAATTGTCGCCGTGTTGTCAGCTACTTAATGATATGGAATACGACAGCTACATCGTAAACTCTGACATTGTTGTAGAAATACTTATTTTGATTTTATAAAATTAAATAACTTTTTCAAAAAATTATAAATATTTCCTCTAAAACTTTTTGTTTATATATGAATTTGCAATTTACAATTTTATGACATTTTCTTTTGTTGAATAAAATAGAAATTAGCGTAAGTTGACGACAGCGGCAACGTTTCATTTTTGACAGTTTGTATTTTTTGGAAAATTTAAAAAAAAAAAATTTTCGAATATTTTTCTGTAAAATATCTTTTTGAAAATGCTTTGCTTTAAAATTTTTTTTCCAAAAAATTTTTTTAAAATTTTTTTTTTTAAATTTGATTGAAATTTTTTTGTTAAATTTTGGACCTTTCTCCAATCTATATTGAGTTAGAATGGTCAGACTAAAGCAAAAAGAAATCCTTACAAAAAAAAAAAAAATTCATCATATTGACACATGGGGGGTCCTTTTAACTGCTCCTATTTGTCAGTGGGTACCCGGTGGGTCCATTGGCTACCTCTATGCGTATTGCTTTCTATTAAGGTCTCTAATACAAATCAAAGCAGAAAAACCCTACCAATCTAAAAACAAACAAAAATCGCCCCTCGCAGGGGGTTATTGATCCCCCGAGATCTATATGCACTCCTTGCGATCTACCTGTCGCAGTCTAATGTTTATTTGAGAAAAAAAGGCAAAACAGAATCATTAAAGCTGAAAAAAATTTAAAAAAAACCTGAAAAAACGTGAAAAAAATATAGGTGGGCGTAGTTTTTGGCCCGCAGCCTCCAAAGGAATGATCCGATGTTGCTGAATTGCAATACCAAAATTTTCGAAACTATGCCTGACAGATTGGTGTGCTTAAATTTTTTGTATCTCTTCTGGTGCCTTGGCAAATGACATTACCACACTAACACGGACAGACGGATAGACGGACAGACGGACATCGCTTAATCAACTTCTCTATGTATAAGGATCCAGAATATATATACTTTATGGAGTCGGAAATGAATATTGTAGAAATTACACACGGAATGACAAACTTATATATACCCTTTCCACCTGTGGTCAAGGGTATAAAAATATGTTACTCTATATACACACATACATACATATGCATATTCTTATATATTATGTTACAGTCATGATTTTCATTTTCAAAGAAATATTGAAATTTTTGTTTTAGTTTTTCGAAAATTGTGTGTAAAAATTTTTTGTAAAAATATTTTTTTAAAAATTTTTTGTAAAATTTTATTCGAAAATTTTTTGGAAAATTTTTTTCGAATATTTTTCTGTAAAATATCCTTTTGAAAATGCTTTGTAAATTTGTTTGAAAAAAAATTTTAAAATTTTTTTTAAAAAATTTAAAAAATTTTTTTTTTTTAAATTTGATTTAATTTTTTTGTTAAATTTTGGACCTTTCTCCAATCTATATTGAGTTAGAATGGTCAGATTAAAGCAAAAAAAAATCCTTACAAAAAAAAAATTTCCTCATATTAAGGTCACTAATATAAATCAAAGCAGAAAAACCCTACGAATCTAAAAACAAACAAAAATCGCCCCTCGCAGGGGGTTATTGATCCCCCGAGATCTGTATGCACTCATTGCGATCTACCTGTCACACTCTAATATTTATTTGACAAAAAAAGGCAAAACAGAATCACTAAAGCCGAAAAAAATTAAAAAAAACGTAAAAAAAATATAGGTGGGCGTGGTTTTTGGCCCGTAGCCTCCAAAGGAATGATCCGATGTTGCTGAATTGCAATACCAAAATTTTCGAAACTATGCCTGACAGATTGGTGTGCTTAAATTTTTTGTATCTCTTCTGGTGCCTTGCCAAATGACATTACCACACTAACACGGACAGATGGATAGACGGATAGACTGACAGACGGACAGACGGACAGACGGACATCGCTTAATCAACTTCTCTATGTATAAGGATCCAGAATATATATACATACTTTATGGGGTCGGAAATGAATATTGTAGAAATTACACACGGAATGACAAACTTATATATACCCTTTCCACCTGTGGTGAAGGGTATAAAAAGGAAAACATTAGACAGCTCTTGCTCAACACTGCATAGAAAACGGACATTTACCATACTTTGACGCAGTTAAAATTGTAGATAAAGAGAAAATGGAAAATAAGATATATACGTTGGAAAGCTTGAGAATTCAACAAAAATCCAAAAGTGCAATAAATACAAAAGAGGATAAAGACAATACAAATGCTAACTACACCATAGCCATAGTTTAGTAATAAATGCAACTGTGAATAAATAAGAATATATTTACAGTGATATTTTATTTTTAAGTTCATTTTACATTTATTTTTGATTATTTTAAGTTTTGTGTAGTGATGTCCCACTTTTACAAAACTGTGATAATAATTAGAATAATGTAAACTTTACGAAAAAGAATACATATATGTAAGTAAATTTATTTAACATTTAGATTATTGTTGTAACTAAACTAAGTTTTCCTCTTTTATTTATAATGTTACCAGATTTAATAAAAATTTCCCTGATGATGTTGGAAAAAACTGCCAACGAACCGTCAAAATAACTCTGTTAAATAAATAGTCTTTTTATTTACACAAAAAAATGACCTTGAAAGCCTATCTATAGAAAACTATAGGAAATAAATATAGAAAATGTTTTAGTTTATATGAAAGGTACGACGCCTACTGTTTTCATCCAATCAGTTTTTTGCTAGACTATACGTATTAACAAAATAATAATTTGTTACTTTTTATTGGAGATACCACTCCCATTACCCTAATCGAGTCTGTATTTTGCTAGACAATGCACTCTGACGGTTACTTGTGCAAAGTTTCAAGACTCTATCTGTTATAGTTCTCCAGGAACACGATAATAATTTTTCGCTTTGCATGGGAGGGTATCACGCCCACTACTCCAATCCAGTCCATATTTCTCTAAAATATGTATGTTAATATAGAGGATACTTGTGCAATATTTGAACGCACTACATATTACTACGCAAAGATAAATATTTACTTTGTATGGGAGGTGCCTCGCCTACGTCGAATATCAAAAAAATAAGTACCCTATTTTACCAACTGTATATCTAGTAACAAACTGTGAATATTTTAGAAAGATCGGTTCACTAGTGTAGGCAGCTATAGCTTTCCGACAAACAAACATACAAAAAAAAATAAATTTTGTGCTTTATATACATATACAATATATATAGATGTAAGGGTATATTGAAGTAGATCAACAATGATTTCAGACAACCGATTTGTAATTTATGACTACCTTACTTTCGTTGAGTCCCATACTAAAACTGGACTTTACTCTTGACTGTAGTGAATTTAGGCCCTCGACTTAAATTATCAAGTAGTCGTTTATAATAGTTAGCATTTGCCTAAGGCTAAGATCCCGTGCGCCCGTGGTCCTAAGCTTTATAGTAGCTAGTGCTAGACATCAACACACAATACGCGCTATCGTCTCAGCCTGTGTACACTCTGCAAGTATAATATTCTTTGATTTTCATTTTGGCTGGAAGTTTCGATGGCCTAACACTATCGCAGTTATCAGCTTAAGGCACCATTTTATATCCAAGCACATAAATATTTTACCTGGCGAGTGGCTCTTTTCGTACTAGCCTATTTCTATTTTCTTGTCTACAAAAATTTACAGCAGATCCCTTAATCCACGTTAACGTTACATAGGCCATTTGACTCACTAAGGCACTACTTTTGAGTACACCTTCACACTCCTCTTGAACTTTTTATAACCGATTGGTGTTCGAGTACATATGACCCTGAATGGTACTTTGAAAGACCTTTGACCATCCAAACACAGATACATAAGTTATTATGGATCTGTATGGATAAGATTTCCCAGCTGCGGAAACTTTGTTACATTTATAAAAGATTCTCTTTACATATCGTATCTTCCTTTCAAAGTGTTTATTCCAAGTATGTTTCTTTCCACTTTCAAGTGAAGTGTATAGCGTCAGATTTATAAGCATTTATGATTAACCCTTGTGTCGGTTATCATTAGAGCTTGCCTTATGCAACCTCAAATAGCCCCGATGAACTTTCAGCCCATTATATGTGCCAGATCGTTAGAATACGTAAGAGTACGAATTCCAAAGCAGCCCATCAGCGGTGATGTTTCATAAAAGAGGTGAGATGCTACAACAGAATCTGACCCATCAATTTCTGAGTAGATTTATAGCCCTAAATCGTAATTTATCTATCTTGTAAATTATCTCTCTTGTAAAAAATGTGGTGGACAGTAAAAACATTTCTCATCTTTACGAAAGATATCTTGTCAAAAGCACCATCAGTGTCCTTAATATGGGCAAGGCAGGTCCTTTAATGTCCGATCTAACATTAAAAACATATCTTTCTGTAACTTTGACAAGTTCGTAAATAGATATATAAGTAGATTTGCTAGCTCTATAAGCATTTTGGTGTCTACTTATATAAATTTATATAAATTTTTCATTCCGTTTTCAATATCTGCAATATTCATTTCTGAGACCATAAAGTTTATATTTTATGGAGTTTCTCGTAGTCTATGCAAAACAACTGCAAAAAAAAAAATAATTACACCATTAATAATTACACGCTATTCATGAAAAATGGAATCCAACTACATTAGTCTATAAAGGGCGCTGGCCTCCACTTTCCATGTTTTTGTAGTCTTTTGGTTTATTATTGTTTTTTGCTCTGTTGTATCGAATAATGAAAATTCAGAAAAAAAATCTATCATTCAGTATATATAAATTTTGTCCTGACAATATTTTGTTCGATTTTGCTTTAAAAGTAATCTGCACCAAACTTAAAGACTGTTATTTTATAGTGCTTAAGGTTAAGGGTACTCCGAGAGAAACGATTAAAGCTGAAGCGTCAATTGAATTATCCTCAGATCACTCACCCACTATCGTCTATATATGGGACAAACAAAACATCATATCACCAATTCCTATCACAAGCATTAATTTGTTG
This sequence comes from Phasia obesa, assembly GCA_949628195.1. Classification (NCBI taxonomy): domain Eukaryota; kingdom Metazoa; phylum Arthropoda; class Insecta; order Diptera; family Tachinidae; genus Phasia; species Phasia obesa. Next base: position 23,952 of record CATIVE010000443.1, read on the forward strand.
AAATATAGAAAGTATCTTAGTACTCATTGTTCGGAAAACATCCCGCTAAGAACACCTGAAGACGTAGAGCGCAGTCTTATTGATTTTGGCCAAAACCTCAAATCAGCTGCCCAACATTCAACAATAACCCGACAATTAGCTAGATATAATCAAATTTATTCTGCAGATATCGAACGGCTCATGGCTGAAAAAAGAAAAATTCGTAGAGAATGGCAACCACAGAGATCTTCTCAACTCAAAAGCAGACTTAAAGAATGCACGAACCGTCTAAGAGACATGCTGGAATCTCGAAGAGTAGCATCCCTGAAAACCTATTTGGGAGACCTAGACGCAACTCCTCAATCAGATTATTCGTTATGGCGTGCTTGTAGAAACCTTAAAAGGTCAGTCTTACGTAAGCCTCCCTTGCGAACTTCAGCTGGAGGCTGGGCAAGGAGTGATACCGAAAAAGGAAATTAATTTGCTGGACATTTGAAAAAGGTTTTTACCCCAAATATATCGACCGATATAGTTGAGTTGCCAGTTGTCGATGCTAGTACTGCAGTCTCGATAAGATTTGAATTTGGTGATCTTGAAAAGGCAATAACGGATTTAAACACCAAAAAAGCCCATGGCGTTGATAAAACCAGTAACAAGATGTTAATTGAGTTGCCCCGTATAGCTCGCAGAATCGTTCTTTTTATTTTTAATGCCATTTTACGTCTTGAGTACTTTCCCTCAGAGTGGAAGGTGTCCTTGGTTACCATGATTCCTAAACTAGGAAAAGACCACACAAAAATTGAATCATAAAGACCAATAAGCCTTTTGTCAAATATGTCAAAGCTGTTTGAGAGGATGTTAATAACTAAGCTTAACCCTATACCCCAGCTTTCAGACTTCAAATATCTCGGCATACATCTTGACCGGCGCCTTACATGGAAACGGCACATAGAAACAAAGTTAACACATATGAAGTTGAAAGCAATCCAACTAAACTGGCTTATTGGCAGAAATTCTACTCTAGTTTTAGATTGCAAACTTTTATTATACAAGTCAATTCTAAAAGTAATATTGTGTTATGGCATTCAATTATGGGGCACTGCCTCAGCTACCAACGTAGAAAAAATTCAAAGTCGCCAAAACAAGATTCTTCGTATAATTACATCTGCTCCTTGGTATATAAAAAACTCGAACATCCATAAAGATCTAAACGTGTCAACAGTTAAAGCGGAAATAGCGAAACTTGCCATAAGTTATTTAAAGAAGCTTGAAACTCATCCGAATCCACTGGCCCGTAACATACTTAATGAACCTGGTTACATTCGACTAAGAAGGAGGGACACTGCTTCTCTCATCCGTACATCCGAGGGATTACCCACAAATTTTTTTTTTGTCCAGCACTGGTTGGACTAAACAAGTATATTTATTTTTTTAGACTTAAGATATGAGTAATTATTGATAGTTCAATTATATTGAAGATACAATAAATAAAAATTGCAAAAAAAAAAAAAAAATTTATAGTGCTTGAGTCATGGTTTATATATATTCTTTATATAGAGCTAGCCATGCCTGGATACAATTCTAAAGTTCTAATATTATTGTAGGGCTTTGTCAAAGAGATAGACAGATACAAATTTTAAAAATAGCTCTTTTGTATTCCATTTCGATTAGTAACTGCCTCAGCAACGTGATTTTAAAAAATATTTCATGTACAGAAATGGTGCTGTTACAGTTTTATTATATGTAAAGATTAAAAACTAAAAACAGTAAATACGCAGTTAAACAGGAAAAAACGGGGTTCCGAAGTTTGATTCTGGCAAAGAAGACAAAAAAAGAAATATATACGAGTGTCGCTGTTTTGAAAAATCATATCGGAATTTTTTTTTACAGGCGGTTTTCCAGCTGTGGCCTGTCGGCAGCATATCGGTATAGCTACGTTTTTTTATATCTGAGGTTTAGAGCATGTTCAGAAACTTTGTAAAAAATGTTTTGGTAAATATTTTTGTACAACATATTAATCCTATAACTACCCCGCATAACGGCATTTTGTGGCCTTATTCTAACAAATCGTAATAAACACCCCGAAAAGGGTAAAGGGCGGGCATAAAATGTTCTACAAAAATCTTGGCCATACAATTTTACTATATATGTCAGAACACAATAAAACACAAAATTGAACACCAGTACCAAAAACCAAATAAAAGATTGCCTATCAAGGGTAAATCTTGAATTTATATAAAAATATTTTTTTTTACATCTGAGGTGTAGGATAACTTTATAGAACATGTTATAGCAAATATTTTCTCTAAATCCCCTGTATAACAACATTTTCTGGCTTTAATCTAACAAATATTTAATAAACACCACGAAAAAGGGGAAGCGCAGGTATAAAATGTTCCACAAAAATGTTGGCCATAAAATGTTTTATATATGTCAGAGCAGACCAAAACGTAAAACTTAATACAAGTACAGAAAACCAATCAAATTTAATATTGCCCATTAAGAGTTAATCTTAAATTTATAGAAATCTATAAAATCTTGTTCAGCAACTTTGTAGAAAATGTTTTTGGTACCACATATTAACCCTCTAAGTCCCCCGCATAACAGCATTTTGTGGCTTCATTCTAACAAATCATCAGAAACACCCCGATAGGGTAGGGCGGCAATAAAATTCTACAAAAATATTGGCCCTACAATTTTACTATATGTATGTGTATGTCAGAACACACTAAAACCAGAACTTAACACAAACACCAAAAACAAATCATATTCAAGATTGTCTCTTAAGGGTTACAATAATATTTATTTTCCTCAAGGGCCTTATTTACTAAGCTCTGTGTTTGTTCCATAGTAAAGTGTTGTCTTCTAAATCCAAATTAATGATGTTCGCTCAAAATGTTTTTTAATAGAGTTATAGCTCTGTATGATTATATATTTAAGGTGCTATTTTAAAAATATTCGATTATCATTTTAAAAATATTCGATAAGTTTGGCTAAAAAATTTATCGGTGTAGTAATCGGTTTAAAACGAGAAATGAAGCAGAGATTCTTTTTTAAGTATTTTAAGTTTACCTTGACTAGAAAATGTTACCAAACTGTTTGTAACAATGAACTAACGTATGTATATGTAAGATTGAAAGAAAGGCGACGTAAACGTTGCTGATTTATATACCAGAACAATTTATTCCAAAACTAGCAACCGGTATGAATAAGACCTTGTTGTACCAAAGATTAAACGGGATTAAATGGGCTGCTTTAACACATGAGCTTATACAAATTGCAAAGTGAGAGAAAAAACTACTTTTGCATACATATTTCTTGCTGATAACTGTTAAAACAATTGAAAGAAAGGGCAACACAGCTACCAGGACTATCACTTTGCTTCACTTACAAAAGCTAAAAAACAACAACAGAAAACTAAAAACAAGTGTTAATACAAACAAAAACTTCATGCAGTAGCATCATGATAGCTTTAAACAAAGCTGGTTGTATAAAAAAAAAAAACAGTAAAACTCGATTATAACGAACCGAGGCCAATAATTATAAGATTATTTTTTTACGTTTGGTAAAATAAGAGTAAGCAGAAATTACTCTCAATAAGAGACAAAACAAAATAAACAAAATAATTCTAATTAAAGCCTAGTACTCTGTTCGAATTTGTGATAAATGTTGAGCAACAGTTATTATTTCACAAGGAAAATTTGACATTTAAAAAGTGGTGTCTATCTGGCGATTTGAAACAGTTTTACGATTTTATTGTTTTTAAGTATACCACATTGTTTTAGAAATGTTAACAAAAGCCAAGCGATCAGCTGTTGTTTGAAAAATTCCACATGAAATAATCCCGCTTTGCTTTATTTCACAGCTTTGATAAAATTTTGCCAGAAACATTTCAATGTTTATCCACAGCAAAAACAGAGTACTACATCTGCAACATTTTTTCATGACTCTTTCATAGAAATTTTTTTTGTACTGAAAACTGAACAGCTTGTACTCTGTTTAGCTTTTCATTTTTAAGAGAAAAATATGTACAAAATTACGGAAAGAAACAAAACAACCACATGTACAATTCGGTATATCCGGTAACTACTGTAACTACACTCAAGACAATAAGCACATATTTGCATGAAACGCATGTATTTATGGTGTCTGTACAATCTTTGTATGCCTTCATTTAATACTAAATTTTTTTTTAATAATGTAATTTTACTAACATCTTTCATTCTATTAAAACAAAGTTTTAGTTTTATTATTTGCTACAAGTACTTTTAAGAGTTTTGAATTATATGCAATGAATTTTTAAGTTTTCCTTCTCTTATTTCGTATTTTTAAATTCAGCCTTCTTGCAACTTTCTAACAACTTTCTTTTCTAAGTTTTTTTATTTTTCTTTTATTTATTCTTCAGCTACTTAACATGTACTCGTAAGTAGATAGATCTTCAATTTCTGTTGCTTGTTGTTCTAACCCTTAAAAAATGCTTAGAAGCCTGAAAGTTTTTTTGTTTTTCATTCTGTTGCTCTTAAGTGGCCTCAATTGTTGCATTATAATTTTTAATTTAATATGAAAAGCTTAATTTTCTTTTTATATTATGAGTTTAGTTCAAACAGAAATTATTTCTAAACTTTAATTTATACGTTTAACAGGAGTTTCACTGTTTGAGAAAAACTTCTGACTTTCTGTTATGGCTGATATCGCAAACACATAATCTGTAAATTTCCAGAGTCTGTCCAAATTGCTTAAAAGATAAGGACATATATCGGGTGGTTAAATTTTAAGGGTCGATGTTGAATTATGAATTAAATGATCAATTTTTTTCCACAATAATAAGTTTCAGTATGGCCTTTGTAAGAATAAAATTGAATTTAAGTTTTCTTGCAACAAAAGATATGCCCGATCTGCGAAAAACTATAAAGAAAAGCGTAAAAACGATAAAGATTTTAATGATGTTATATTTGAGTTCTTTTGCGAATTACACACGATTTGAATACTTATGCCCTTATGCAAAAGAAATAAAGTCTACTTGAAGTGTACTTTAAGAAAAAAATTTCATATAAAATTTGTTTTAAAATAGAATTGAAAAAGACTTTATTTATTGCGCATAAGGGCATTAGAATTTAACTATTTCTTAACTGTGAAATTATTATTGGATATACGGCTGGTAAAATAGGGTACTTATTTTTTTGATATTTGACGTGGGCGTGGCACCTCCCATAGAAAGTAAATATTTATCATAGTATATCTTGGTAACGGTAATAGTTAGCACCATTAAATTTGCAGCAGGAACCTCTATATTAACATGCATAGTTTAGAGAAAGATAGACTATATTGGAATAGTGGGCGTGGTACCTTCCATACAAAGTGAAAAATTATTATCGTGTATCTAGAGAACTACAATAGCTAGCTCCTTGGAATTTCGAGCCAGTAACCCCCATATTAACGTACATAGTCAAAACAAACACAGCCTGAATTAAAATAGTGGGCGTGGTACCTCCCATACAAAGTAAAAAATTATTATCGTGTTAATGGCGAACTACAACAGACAGAGCCTTGAATCTTTGCATGAGTAACCCTTATGCTAATGTGTATAGTCTACCAAAATACAAAATTATTTGGGGCAGTGGGCGTGGTACATCCTATATTAAGTTAAAAATTATTATACTGTATCTAGAGAACTACCATAGGTAGCGCCTTGGAATTTCGCACAAGTAACCATCATATTAACGTATATGGTTTAGATAAATATAGACCGAATTGGAATAGTAGGCGTCGTATCCCCATACAAAGTGAAAAATTATTATCGTGTTTCTTGCGAACTACAATATATAGCACCTTTAAAATTGTGCATGAGTAACGCGGTATAATCTACTAAATTACAGAATGAATTGAGACAGTGGGCGTGGTACCTCCCATATAAAGTGAAAAATTATTATCGTTTACATAGTACTATAATAGATACGCTCTAAAAAGTAGGTACAAGTAACCCGCTTACCCATCTACTCTAGAAAAAACATAGGCTAGGTTGGAACGGTGGATCACAGTACCCCCTATGAAAGGTGAAAAATTATCATCTAGTATCTAGGGAACTGCAATAGGTAGCGTGTGGAAATTTTGCATCAGTAACCCCTATACGAAGAAACATTGTTTAGAGAAACACAGAATGAATTCGAATGGTGGGTGTGGTACTTCCTATACAGAGTGAGAAATTATTATCGTGTACCTAGAAAACTGCAATAGATAGAACCTTGAGGCTTTGCACGATTAGACCTTATGCTCATACACATAGTTTACCAATATAAACTGGATTGGGGCAGTCGGCTAGGAACCTCCTATACAAAGTGATAAATTATTATCCTGTACCTGGAGAACTACAATAGGTGAAGCCTTGAAACTTTCCAGAAGTAACCCTCAGAGTAATGTGCAAAATACTGACTGGATTGGGACAATCGGCGTGGTACCTCCCATATTAAGTAAAAATTTATTATCGTATACCTAGGGAACTACAATAGCTAGAGTATTGAACATTTCCACAAGTAACCCTCATACTAATGTGCATAGTCTAGCAAAATACAGACAGCATTAGGATAGTGGTACCTCCCATAAAAAGCTAAAAATTACTATCGTGTTAATATGTATAGTAAAGCAAAAAACAGCTTGGTTGGGAACAGTAGACGTCGTACCTTGCATATAAACTTAAACATTTTTAATGTGAGAATAGCGTACGTTTTCGAGTTAGAGGTTGGCCATACTTTTCTTCTAAGTGTTTATTGTATTTTTTGTGGATGGGTGTAGCGAAGCGCACCGGGAATAGCTAGTATTTAATAAAAAAAAAACAACACTTGAAATAAGTGCTTCTCAAAAAATTCGGAAGCTAACAAAAAAGTATTACACTGCAAAAATTTTGAACCAATAAACGGTCTTAACACGAGTCAGATGAACGTGCAAAATCACCTATAATCACAATAATTTTATAAATGATTGTACTAAAAACTTATTAAAATTGTTTTTAAAATTATTATTATTTAAATCCATACTCCATGTTTAGGAGCTTAATGTTTCTACAAAAGATTTCCAGTTATTTTTGTCTCGTGCTAGTAATCTTAATTTAATCTTAAATTTGCTAATCGATTTGGCGGTTTCGCTAAAACAGTTCGGCGCCATGTTGTTTATGGTCTTCCACGACGTCGTACACCTTGCGGGTTCCAAGCCAGTGCAGCATATGGAGGGTCATCATAAGGTTTTCGCAGAGTGTTCCCAATCCATCCATATTTTTTCTTTCTTATTTCGGTGTTGATATTCTGCTGGCGAGTAGTTCTCTATAGTTCTGTCGGAGATCGCGTTCCATCCTAATAGTGTACTTTTTATCCTTCTACTAGGATAGAAGCGTACTCCATTAACATGGGGGTCGCTTTCGTTTGGCATTCCAGAATACAGAATAAGGTCGCCTTCAGACGTATGCTTCTCGCCGCATGTGTTCCATCTCATTTCGCTGATGTCCAGTACGTCGATATGAAGCCTTTTGTACTCTGATGTTAGCTGCCCAAGTTTTCCTGTGTGATTTAATGTTCTAACGCCCCATTGGGCAAATCGAATCCTTTTTCGTAAGCCATATGTCGTCATTAGAAAAGGGGTCCGGTTTATATCTCTTGTTGAAATGTTGATAAGCAATGTTTAGGTAGTCAGAGGTTATCAACCTTTGATTCTTTAGTTTGGTGGCAGGACTGCTGCCTTCTACAAAGAGTGTTATCGATCCATGGCCTCTAAACTTGCCATGTACCCGACGTTCACTATAACCATTTCCTGCTATAGTGGGATGATTCACACGGTTATTCCTCCATGTATATATATCCTCCTCTGTGACAACAGGGTGTGCCAAGGTCACAAAGGCTGTGGTACGTGTATCGACCCCTTACACCCCGAAATTATATAGAACCTTTAATTGTTACAATTAAATATTTTATGATCTAGATTTAAACATTTTTTTCGAAAAACTGTAGTTCTAATGTAGAGAGTGTATATGATTGGAACTGCCGAATATTAAGCGCTTAACTCATAAAGTTTGTTTACTTAAGAAATGTATTTTCCATTTGTCATACTTGAATAAATTCAGCTCTCAACAGTTCATATATATATATATTGCAAATAATTTTAAAAGTAATAGTGTTCTGTTGTGTGTCTATATACTTGTTTTTCCATATTCTAGTGAATTAAATCCATTGGAGATGTAGGATTGTTTTAACAAGGGTCCTTCTGTATTATTTTCCTTTGCCTCTGCAATGACATGACGTAGCAACTTTATGGTTGAATATCATACATATGATCTAAGCTGATGATATAAGCAATATGAACTTTTGTCCACTCGACCACTTTGCTTTTATCATTAAAGTAGTGTGTGTCAACTGTATCTAATATTTGCTTGTATGCTTATGCAGATGTACAAATGAGTAAAAAGGTTTATTAAAATTTTTTTTTCTCTTTTATTTGTGCTAGAAACTGTTAAATGTAGATATTCTTGTTGCTGCTTGCTGCTTCGTATTTAAGCTTTCAAACTCAACAACAATTACAAGTGCTTTTAGGGATTTTGTTTAAAAATAATTGCTACATTTTCAGCAATTAAAGAATATTTGCATCAAAAACGAAACATTAAGTTAAATAAATTTAAGAGTTTGTATTTTATATTAAAAGTTTTTATTTTAAGAGTATTAAATATTTCTAAATATTTTAGGTGGGCTTGGGTGGCGGTATATAGAGAATATTATTTTATAATAATATCTTGTATACAGACACCAATTATATATAAGATTCCCATGAAATATTCATGTGGATGTTAGCCAAAATATGATACTGAAAAAGACAATATGGAAGTTGACCATTTATAATTCTTGCAAAAAAAAACCGGCTTCAAAATAGATGGTCACCAATTCTAAACTAAAAATGTAAGAAGTAATCTGTAAGAATTAGATTTAGGCCAAAAAAGATGCTCCAAAAATTAGCCGGAAAAATGTATAGACTATGCGAATGTCAAGCTTCTCCAATGAATGTCAAGCCTCAAATGGGGACACTATTCAAGCCTCTATCTATAGCGGTTTCAAAGATAGGGCCACATAGATCAAATAACGTCACCTATTGGGAAACCCTTTAATTTATAATTTTAAATTAAAATCCTGTTGTTATAGAGGACTTGGTCACAAAGATTATTTGTAAATTTAAACTGTCTGTCTATAGCGGTTCAAAAGTTTGGCCATGGATATAAAAGTACATGAACTATTGGGGCACTATTTAATTTATTATTCCAAATATTTATACCTGTTATTATAGCAGAGAAAGTAATGGACATTTTGCCTAATTTTCAAGTGTTTGTATTTAACGGTTTAGGAGATAGGATCATATAGATCAAATTACATAATTTATGGGGACACCCTTTAATTTCTAAATTCAAAATCTATACTTGTTTTAGTGGACTTTGCAAATTTCAGCTGTCTGTCTATAATAGTTCAAAAGTTTGACCACATACATAGAATTACATTAACTATTGGGACACCCTTTTATTTCCAAATTAAACTTTATAGCGGACTTAGCAATAAAGGTTCTTTATAAATTTCAACGGTCTGTGTACAACTGTTGAAAAGTATGGCCATATACATCAAATTAAATTAACTATTGGTGAACTCTTTAATTTATAATTTAAAATATTTATACTTTTCATTATAACGATCATAGTAATCGATATTCTGTCAAATTTCCAAGGTTTTGTCTATAACGGTTCAAAAGATAGGACCATATAGGTTAATTTATGTCACCTATAAAAATACCCTTTAAGTTTTAAATTTATTTTTTTATTACTTTCTGTCGTTGGGGGCTATAGTGACACAATTTTTTAACCGACTTCAAAAAAAGAAGGAGGTTATCAATTCGTCTGAATGTTGCTTTTTTTATGTTTGTGCCCGCAGAACTCAGTAATTTCTGACCCGATTTTAAAAAATTTATTAGAAAGAAAATGCTTACATTTTAAAAGAAGTTCATAAGTTTGAAAATTGAAGGGTGTCCCTTCACAACATATGTGTTTTTTACACATTTTATTATGAACCGTAAAAGGCACCCTTTTAAAATTTAAAAAAAACTGCATACCACTATAGCTGTCAATAACAGAAATTAAAAATATACTTAAAAATTAAAGGGTGTCCCCATATGTGACGTCAATTTAAATATATGAACCATTTGAACCATTGTAGACAATCACCTGAAAATTGGTCAAAATGTCCAATATTTATAATCAGAAATTAAATATTTATAATTATAAGTTAAAGGGTGTCCCAATAGTTGATGTAATTTGATGTATGTATATTGCAAAACTTTTGAACCGTAACAGAGAGACGGTTGAAATTTACAAAGAACCTGCATATCTAAGTCCTTTATAACATCAAATATATAATTTAAATTTGGAAACTAAAGGGTGTCCCCATAATTGTTATAATTTTACCTATCTAGCCCTATCTTTTGAACCATTATAAACAAACACTTGAAAATTAGACAGAATCTCCACTACTATGTCCCGTATAATAACATTTATAAATATTTAAAATTATAAAGGGTGTCTAAATAGTTGATGTAAATTGATGTATATGGCTAAATTTTGAACCGTTTTAGACAGGCATTTGAAATTTAAAAAGAATCTCTCCTTTAAAATAAGTGTTTAATTTAAAATTGTATATTAAAGGGTATCCCTAGGTGATATTGAAAAAAATTTTAAAATCGGTTCAAAAATATCTGAGTTCTGCGGGCACAAAATGCAACATTCAGACGAATTGATAACCTCCTTCTTTTGTGATGTCGGTTAAAAATATGTCCTTTTTTGGATTGAATACATTTTCGATCGACTTTTATAAGGAATAATATATGATTTAAAATCCAGTACGTGGCTAATCCATATACTGCATGTTGAACTTTGTCACTTAAAGCTCCTTATTTGTGATACTTGTAATGATTGCTGATTCAAATAGTAGGCAATAGTACGAAATGTAGCTATGTGTTTTTCACAAAGGTATAAAACTTTAAGTTGGCACTACCTTTCAAGATGGCGACCGATTTAACAGCTGTCAAGTGATTTATTCTCAGTTTGGTTTGGCAATTCATCATGAATAGACTCACGCCTGAACAACGCTTGCAAATAGTGCAATTTTATTTCAAAAATAATTGTTCTGTGCGGAAAACGTATCGCGCACTATCATAAGCGAATTTTGTTTAGCGATGAAGCGCACTTTTGGTTGAATTGCTACGTCAACAAACAAAACTGCCGCATTTGGAATAAAGGTAATCCTCAAGTGTATGTCGAAACACCGTTACATCCAGAAAAACTGACTGTTTGGTGCGCTTTATGGGCTGGTGGAATTATTGGTCCCTACTTTTTCAAAAACGATAGATAGTGGCCAGAACGTTACAGTCAATGATGATCGGTATACAGCCATGATTACTAACTTTTTCATTCCTGAATTGAATAACCATGATGTCCAGGAGATGCGATTTCAACAAGACGGCGCAACATGTCACACAGCTCGTGCCACAATAGATTTATTGAAAGACACGTTTGGTGACCGCCTAATTTCACGTTTTGGACCTGTGTATTGGCCTCCAAGATCTTGTGATATAACACCGCTAGACTACTTTCTGTGGGGCTATGTAAAGTCATTGATCTATGCGGATAGGCCACAAACGCTTGACTATTTGGAAGACAACATTAGCCGTGTTATTGCCGATATACGGCCACAAATGTTGGAAAAAGTTGTCGAAAATTGGACGTTCAGATTGGACTACATCCGCGCCAGCCGTGGCGGTCATATGCCAGAAATCATTCAGCCGTGGCAACATCAATTTTTCTGATATGTATTAATTTTTCTTCATAATAATGCATATCACAGCCCCCTCCTTCGCCGGTATTACCACATAGCACTAAATCGACGGCGAAGTAAAATAATTATAAATTGGCTCTGCCAGCTTCGAACTAATTCGCCTAAATAACACCAGAGGCGCTGCAATAATGTTCTAAAAATAATCATAACGTGTAATTGCAGTGTTGCCAGAATCGAAGCTTTACTATCACTAACCATTTGTCTTATCTACTACTATCCCTTTCCAAAGGAAGTACCACAGTTTATGTAGGCATTAACTGCCTGAGTGGTACTTCTCTTATAAATAAAAAAAAAAATATTTTAAATGCAATGCCACAAGATTATCTTTCGAATAAATAAAATTCATGTCAATCGAATAATCCATCGTTGTTTAATTGCAACTTAAAGTTCTATACCTCTATAAAAAACACCCTTCTAAAAAAATAAAATTTACTTTGTATCAATCACTAATAAATGAAAGTTATATTAAATATTCTTCAGCTTGAGTGAAAGCATTACCAAAATTAATTACTCCGAAGTTAGGCATTCAAATTAAATAAAAATTAATTTTTGTATTGCAATAATCAAATTGCTTTCAACTTGCACAATCTACAATATGAGATTTACCAGGCATGTCAACCTGTTGAACTTCATGCCTGACAACACACTTTTTTAAGTCACATTGTCATCAATTATTGTACAAGTGTGCTGATATCAATGTAAGTAGGTGTGTTTTTGTATTTTATGCCCCATGGAGGCATTAAAATTAATATTATTCGACCTACTGTCACATGATAAAGCTGATTGGGTGCAAGTGTTTTGTTTGCGGGGGATATTAATGTATAATATATTTAACACCCTTGATATGATATTGGGCTTGTATCTCAACGTTTTATTTTTATACACAAAAGTGCGCTCATTTTTCAATAAACACAATTGTGATAAAGAACCACAAAATGTGACAAGCGCTAACAGAAAACCATGTGTGGTGCATTTCAATTGAAATGTTGTTTTTAACATTATTTTAAAATATTTACCCCCATATTCGTAAAAAATAAAAATTATTTCAAATGTATTTTAGAACAACTTTTGTATGAAAAATTGGTTCTAAAATAGATTACAAATATATTTTATTTTTCAAAAATATGGGTGTTAATGTCTAAAAAATTAAAAAAAAACAACTAGCATATATGTGTTACATATACATATATAGATAATCTTCGCAATCGTATATGAAATTTCGTATATTTAAATCTCAACTACAGAATTTCTTTGAATATTGAATATTTGATTTTTTTTTTATAAGGTGGTAAACATTAAGGTAAAATATTAAACAAGAGAGAAGCTTTAGGTAGTGGGTGACTTCTTTCTCACCAACCGACGATTGATAATTGAATACAAGTTTTCGAAGAGTGCTGATGACGGACGTAGCTGTCTAGAAAATGGGCATTCCGCTCTACTGGTGTTTAAAAAATTATATTTTCCCAAGTTTTCTGCAATATTATCACCTAATTTGTAATTTAATTTATTCTTTCTTAGAGATAATAAAAACGAACTTAAACTTGACTTCAAATTTCGTCTGTATGAAATTTTTTTCATTATTTTTTAGGTGCCGAAGGTGCCTAAGGCTACGTAATATCGACACCTCTTCTTCAATATGAATTTAATCTATTTTTTTTAGAAAACCCCACAACCTATACCACCTATCCATAAACCAAACGATTATAAATACTCTAGCCGTATCTTCAAATCAAAGCCTTGCGATGTCACTGCTCATTTAGACAAGAAAAACAAGGGCCGTGTAAAAATGGTAATTATAAATTTACAGTTTCTTCTTCACATGTAGTACAAAATTGCCCTATAAGTGGTAAGTGCTCTTACCCAACAATAATCTCAAAATATACCTATAAAGACTTGTCCACACCTAGACGTATGATGAGAGTTTCATGGGTACCATGACCCTTAAAACTCTGCACTTCTCTCTGCTTTTCCAATACTGATTAGAATAAGCTTAGAATAAGCTTAGTGTGTTCCCCTTTAATATCGACATATCATTACCCAGGAAAAATTTTTAAAATAGTATTCAAGATTGGAATTTTTGGTGGAAGGACTTCTGAATTGCTTTATCAACTTAATGACTTCTGAATTGCTTTATCAACTTAAGGCGGAGACTAAGGTAAATAGTTTTTCATAATTGATTACGTAATGTACATCTGTACATATAATAAAACAGTAACTTATTTCCTGACTGTGTTTCTGTTTGTCTGTCTGCGTTCGCATCACGTAAAAACTACTGAATAGTTTTTAACAGAGTACCTTAGTATTCCCATTCAAATATGGGATACTTCTCTGCAAAAATATTTTATTTCCAAGAGAAAGTGGACAAAATGCAGTAAAAGTACGCTATTTTACCGACATGCATACTTTAAGACGCATATTTTAGTAGAGATGAGACCTCTTATATAAATTATATACATAAACCCTAACTGAAGCACTAAAAAGGTAAAGCTCTGTGGTGTGGATGGCTTTCAAAGCAAATCGAACAAAATTTTGTAAGGACGCTGGCTAAGTGGCGGGTATAGCCAGTTACGCAATGAAAATCCTTTTTTCTTCGTTTTAAATAATTAGGCAGACAACTTAGAAATTTGTGAAAATTATTTGAAATTATTTACAAGACATTTTTTTTTAAACTAATTACTATTTTTGAAGTTTAATGAATGTGTTTTGTAATCGAGTACGAGAATTTGGCAAACCCAAAATTAAGTCGTTATGTAGCAAATACTTTTCTTGGTTGGGTCTAATTTTTGGTTGGGTATTTTTACTGAAATTTCCTTAGTCTCATAAATTTGGGCGAAGGCTGTCGTCAGTTGCTGTTGGTTTGGCGAGCACAGCGAAAATCTTACCTTGCAAGATTATCTGCAATTCTATTCTATTTGAAATTTCAATAATCCAGAAACTCTAATTACCGTAAGTTAAACTTGTCAATTTTAGTACATAAAGAACCCATACTTAACAACGGGAACGATTGCCTAGCTGTCCACATTTTAACCTATTGTCACTTCTTCATATAATAACTCTGCTGTTCTTCTATACCTCTGTGAGGTTTTATTGAAATCAAACTAACCGTTAAGAAACTGCAAATTTATTTTGAATTTTTTCTTATTAAATTCCCCAATATGCGCTGCTCTGCGAGCATAGTTTATTAACCTGCTATTCAATATGTCATATTTAATTTTTTAAAGATTACCGGCCTTCTTACAAGAAATAAAATCCGTTGAAATTTTTAATTCAAATTGACTTTTACATTTCTTACAAAAAATTAGGCCTTATTTCCTTTTTGAATGAAATTTAATAAATATTTTAATTGGTTCAAATATAGCCTTGAATTAAAATAACAATAAGAAACCAATAAAATAAATAATTGGTATTTTATTTATTTATTTTTTCTTAATTTATTTAATCTTAAACTAATTAAAACCTTTAAGTGGCGCCAGATTTTTTTTCCTGTATATTTTATGTATAATTTTAATGTTCTGTCGGTTGCTAATTTCTTATATAAATAAAATATATTTTAATGCATAACACTTTGTTGGCAAATTTTATTATTGTTGTTTCTACAAATAATTGGCCACTAACCTACAATAGGTTTATGACCTGTTACAACTCACTATCATTATTGTTATTTTATTGGCAAAAAGTTTAAAATATAAATTGTTATTATTGTCATTGTTTTTAGCAATACAAATATACAATTATATTGTAACTACAATTAAATTAAATGTTCGTGTCTATATTTATTAACAACATTTTGGCAGTTAAGCTGCAATGCACAGTGGGCAGAATCAAAATATTTTGGAAATAAAATAAATTTGATTTTTCAAAATATTTTAAACAATTCTTTTAATTAATAAAATTCTTTTAAATTTTTTCCCCTAGTTAGCGAGGGAAATTTAAAATAGTGTGAAAAAAATTTTAAGATTATATCTTTTCTGAGTTAAAAGCAAAAAATTCCCAAATTATTAAATTTTTATGTATTTTAGCCCATAAATGCCCATCAATATTATTTTTTAATAAATAATAATTTTCTTAACGAATATATAAAAATTTTTTATCTTTGTGTAAGCTAATAATATGTACGTACGTTTAAACCAAATTTCATGTAAAATTGCTGGGAAAAAGTATACTGCCGCAGTAATATAACTATTACTGAAAGAATTTCACGACCCCTATTTTGGGATTTTTGGAATTTTTTTTTTGAATTGTAGGATTTTCTTTACTTTAATGTTACAGATTTTTTCCCATTTGATTTTCGTTGTCCAATTATCCACTGAAAATTTCGTTATAGTCGATAAACTTAAAAACAATTATCTATATATATAAAAAAAAAGTTGCATTGTGTTATAAATTGATGTTCTCTTTAATGCGAGAACCGATTTTGTTTCTGCAAAGTTTATATGAAAGGTGACGTCAATACCAAGGTTTTTATGTACAACCGGTCTCTATATGTGTAATGGTCCATGAGTTATAGCCGGAATAGTTGGCGTGGTACCGCCCATACAAAGTAAAAAATTATTATCGTGTTCCCGGCGAACTGCAATAGATAGCGCCTTGAAACTTTGCAAGAGTAGCCTTTGTGCTAAAATGCATAGACTGCCAAAATACAGAATGAGTTGGGTACAAGTAAACCTCATATCCATGCGGATACTCTAGAAGAACATAGGCTGAATTGGGACAGTGAGCGTGGTACCCCCCATACAAAGTAAAAAATTATTATCCTGTGTCTAGAGAACTGCAATAGTGAGGACCTTTGTACCATACACCTGGCAATCTAGTAGGTGATACGAGGCATGCAGCAACACAAGCAATTTCGCCTAGCAAATGGAGACGTACTCCCCCAAACGCTGACCACAGGACAGCTTCAGCTCAGCTGAGTATATAGCTGCTCCTGCTTTCCGTCCATAAGAGAACCATCAGTAAAAATGTTAATGTTGTTCTCTATAAACTTGATTTCGCAATGAGTGCCTGATGTAGTCATTCGGGTATTTTTCTTCTACTCATGCGTTCGATCGACATTTTAGCTTCTCTATCCTCCTTACTAACTAGGTCCAGAACAGTCTTATGCCCGATACTCGGTGGAACGCTGACATTGCAGCCGTTATTAATGTATAAATCGAATGGCAGCAATCCCAACATTATGTCAATTGCCTGTATTGGAGCCACATGCATTGCACCACATATACTTATACAGACAATTAACGTTGAGCACGGCCAATGAAACCATGAAAAACAACTGAACAATATGATCACAGTGAAAACTAGAGTTAGACAAGGTTGTGTCTTATCGCCTATACTATACCTATAAGATAGGTATTATGTGGGACTCAAAAGGACGGTTAAAGGAGCTAGATTATGCCAATGATATATGTATGTCTACGATTGATTCTCAAAAATTGCGTTTAAAATTTCCTCCGTCGGTGACATCGCAAAATTGGATCGCCATTTTAATCATGTGATCAAGATTTTGAAGATGTTAAGTCCTTCTGCTACCTGGGTACCACATTTGTTGGTTTAGCAGAAGATGTTTAACGGCGGCATGAAATTTATTCTTTTTTTAATTTTTTAAACAAAATTCTACCAATTGTTTGCTTAAAAAATTTTACAAATGTTTTCTAAAAGTTGGCCAATCATCCCTTAAAACTGGACCTTTTCTTCGACACCATATTTTAATAACTAAAATCTCCTTAAGCGAATTATTTAGGACATACTGCCTTATCCTCGTATTAAAATATAATACAAAAATAAAAATTAAAGTTACATTCTAACTCTTTAATTCTTTATTTTTATATCGTTTGTCTTTCAATGAAAAATAATTTTGCGTTGTGTTAAACTGATGAAAAATTGTAATACAATTTTACTACATTATGTTTCTCGTGCTTTTTGCAATTTACTTTACCAGAAAATCACTTGTAAATATTTTATTTAAAAACAATAAAATGGATTTAAAGCAATTCTTATGGTTTTTCATTTAGTTTTTTTTTATTTCTCAAAAAATAGTAGCTGTTTGTAATTTTAGTTTTATTTTAACAAAATCATTCTTACACTGACGAAATTCTTAAAAAGTGTAGACATATGTTAATATGAGGGTTACTGATGCAAAACTCCAAGCCGCTACCTATTGTAGCTCTCTAGAAACAGAGTAAAAATAATTTACTTTATATGGGGAGTACCACGATCTCTCCCCTAATTTAGCCTATGTTTTTCCAGAGTATACGCATGGATATAAAGGTTAATTATATCCACTTTCAAGACCATACCTTTTATAGTTCTGTATGTACACGATAATAATAAATATTTACTTTGTATGGGAAGTGCTCGCCTACGTCGAATATCAGAAAAATAAGTACTCTTTTTTCCCAACAGTATAACTGATAACAAACTGTAACAATTTTAGAAAGATCGGTTCACTGGTGTAGGCAGCTATAGCTTTTCGACAAACAAACAAAAAATATATACACCCAATTCAATTTTTTGATTTAACACGGTTTGAAAATAAAAAAATAACTTTTTTTACACGATTTTATTCCATTTAAGCCCTTTTCACACTATTATACTGAGTATTAAGCAGTATGTTATCAAAATGTAAAATAATACGGAAAGAAATTTGACATCCCATAATACCAAACCATTTTTAGAAATTTTTTTAAACGGTAACATTTTTCATTTTATCAATGTTGTTTTTTTTTAAAGCAAAGAACCAAGCTGAGTAAGTCGCAGCCTATAGTTCGCCGCCGCCGATAATATTTTTTCTTTGTCCTGCACCTGCCTTAAATTGCCATCAGTCCTAGAGCCTACATATGTACTTTGTTTCTACCATGCCCAGAAATTGTTGAATGTACGTATAATTTTTTTTGTTTTGTTTTTTATTTCTTTTTATTAACCGAAAACTTGAACGACCAAACAAACTAAAGACCCGGCACCTCTGCCGTCCACATAAAATTGCTCAGCCGACGCCGGTTAATGTCTCGTCACGGCTTGTTCCTTTGCTGATATTTTTCATTTTATTTGAAGTGTGATAGTGTGAAAACGAAATGTTATGTTACGTTAGATTTTTTGACAATCACACAATTCTCATTGGATTTCTATCTTACAAAATCCAATGAAAATCTTAATACTCAGTGTTATAGTGTGAAAGGGGCTTTAGCACGATTCAAAATCATTTGGTCTTAGATTTTATTTGTAAAATTTAAGTTTTGCAAAATATTTTCATATCAAAAATTTAGAGGAATTCTCATTTTGTGTAAACAAGCATTTTTACTTGTTAGAGCAATTGAAATGTGTTAATATTTTGTGAACTATCAATGCATCTCTACAAAAATACGACGACGAAAACTACAAATAAAAAACTACAACGTAAAGCCATTTGTTTAGGAAAAAAAATTTAATTTAAAATTTTTGCCTTCGAATTGGAGAAGGCTCAACATTTCTTAACAAAATGTTCGGTTAAAACGAAGCTACAGTAAGAACTATAAAAAAATTAAAATTCAATTAGGCAATCGTTGATTTCTGAAACGAAACTATCTATTAAGTCTTCATCAGACACTAAAGACGCAAATAAACGGTGCAAATACACATTACCTATATGATTTAGTAAAATAAACATGATTTTTTGTTCCTAAAAAAATTCTCGTTTTTCACTAATTTTAATAGGTTTATGGAACCTATTCCTATATGGAACCAATCACCTCTTTTTGTATGTAATCAATGTCTTTTTTTACACGGATTTTTCTGAAACCAATCTACCGTGTAAAAACAGAATTAGGTGTATTGTAAAAAGCTTTATACTTTAAAATCGCATTTCTATCAGGACACCCTTAGCTTGTATTTATTTTCGTAATTTTTTAAGTGACTTCTTAAAAAGGTTAGGCGATACGCACAAATAACGTGTCTTAAGTGGGACGCCTTTTATTTTTTTTTATTGTTATAACGGTTATCTAAATAGGGCCATATACCGGAAAATTATGCGTTTATTGGGACACTCTTTAGTTTTTTAACTTTAATGTATTATTTGTTGTAGTCACAACCATACATCATCTGTAAAAATTCTAAGTGTGTATTACGGTTTAAGCGATTTTAAGTATTATATTTTTATGCCTTTATCCAAAAGGAAGAAAGTCTACTTAAAGTATACTTTAAGCAAAAAGTTCATATAAAATTTGAAATAAAGTAGACTTGAAGTAAACTTGATTTTTTTGGATAAGGGCCTTAGTCTTTGGGAGCGGAACCCTAAAATCAGCATGTTAGCGTGAGTTATTTTATTTTATTGTATAAACTAATGATTAAGTTTTAAAAACAAATAAACTCGGCTGGAATATACTGTGTATGCCACTCCAACCTTCAATTAAGAAGACTATACAATACAATTTTAACAATGTTGCTAAGAAAATACAACCTTAGATATTCAATTACAATTTAAACATCAAGTATCTTATTCAATAGGCACAATTCTTAACAGGGTGATCAGTGTGGATAAAAATTCACAACTACAGATGCAGATTATCGGATTTTCCGTCTTTGGCTCTAAACCTACCAAAAAGATCATCATTTGAATTTGGGCTTCAACTGGATTAGGTGCGCTTAAATATCATCTTCTTTTATCATAAACTTTCGACCATGCAAATGGCTTAGAAATTATGTTAAGCAAGTTTTTTTTCTGAAAACCTTAATTCCATACTAATACTAATTTTCTTTCTGATCTAAAAGACAATTATTAATTTTACTTATAAGTCTATGTCCTTCTTATAGTTATATTACACAGTGCAAAAAATGCAAAAAAAATAACCATATACGGACACCACTACGTGATAAAAGACCAAAAAAAAGACCCCTGTCTCCCAGTTTTGCCCAAAGTCCTCCAGGTTTTTTTTTATGGGCCCTCAAAGATGTGGGGCCTCGATGTCATTTTTGCAAAAAAATTATCATTTACTCAAGCTCATATTTTGCAAACCGTTTGAAATTTTGATATACTCACTGAGGCAAAGTTGTAGCTCTTGTCATAAAGAACAAAAAAACTTCATCTTCAAGGTCAAAATCGCAAAAAACTTTAAAAAATTAAATTTTTTTTACCTTTTTTCCCCTGTTCAGGTCCATAGGTAGCAAACCGTTTAAAATTCAAGGAAACAATCAACTACAAAAATGAACCTAAGATCTCAATAAACAACTTTCTAGAACATATGAACTTCCTAGGAATGATTCTGAACACCGTTTAGGTAGCGCTTATGTAGCTGCAAAAGTGCAAAATTTCCCGAACATTTTTTAATTTCATTTGTTTTTTCTTTACTTCAACATTGAGATACTATAAAGCCTTCTCCCGTAAGTGAGTTGTTTATTGAGATATTAGGTTCATTTTTGTAGTTGATTGTTTCCTTGAATTTTAAACGGTTTGCTACCTATGGACCTGAACAGGGGAAAAAAAGATAAAAAAATTGAATTTTTTAAAGTTTTTTGCGATTTTGACCTTGATGATAAAGTTTTTTTGATGTCATATGTTCACAATTTGGACTTTGGGCAAAACTGGGAAACAGGGGTCTTTTTTTGGTCTTTTATCACGTAGTGGTATCCGTATATGGTTATTTTGCCATGACTTAAAAAATTACACAGTGTGTTATTTTCCTTGTAATAACGTTACCTAACAAACCATTTTATTACATTTACTTTCCTCTTTTGTTTCAGTGTAAACAAAATTTTAATAACTGCAGTTGACTAGGAAGAAGCAAAACATAAGAACGAACAAAAAGTAAATTTTGCTTGGCTTTCCAACTGCAGCAGCAGTTATTTTTCCTTGAGGACAATGATACTCATACTTTGTAAGTATTAATGCAGAATTTTATTACAAAAAGAGAAAAACAAAGAGAAACATTTTATGCACTAACTATTTTATTTATTTAAATGTTGAATAAGCAAACTAGTGTATACAAACTCGTAGATTCAACAATATTTGTTGAAAATATTACACCATCACACACACACACACATTCACACTATTTTTAGAAGGTTATGTTTTGTTACTTAGTTGAAAGTAGTTCTTTAAAAAATATAGAAAAAAATTGTTATACAAATTATAACAAATCTATTTTTTACTATTGTTATTATTGTGATGAATTTGCTAGCAGTTTGGCGACGTTCAGTATAAGGTTTACTTTGTTACTTGGAATAAACTTTGAACAGTATTTTCGTTACTCTGGAACACCCTTTAGATTTATGGTTTACATATTTTAACGTACGGCCGTACAGTCATGGTTTAAGGGGAACCATTTTGTGGTTCTGGATTATAGAAGAAAACTGTACAGAGATGAAGAACATCAGGAGTCACCACTAAGTTAATCCGGATTAAGACATGCGAAGTAGGCAATTGGAACAAATTACTAAAAATCTCTTTAAAACCATCATGTCTTCAAATAAAAATAACCTAAAGATGCTTATCAGCTCCCTAATTGGCTATTGTAGATTGAGGAAACATCGCAACAGGCTAGGCACTAAGAGCAACAGCTGATGTAGATTCTGTAATTACAGCATATTCCGCAGAATTGTGCTACTTTATGTTAAAAAGATACAACCAGATGGGCTAGCACTTACCGGAAAATGATGACCTGGCAACACTTCATGCAAATAACTACAGATGAGGTTCTTTAGCACCTGACAGTTAGCATAATAAAACTTTTTGGTAGCAGTGTCCAATTATTTTTCTACAGTCAGTTTAATTAGTCTACCTATGGAACGCCTTAATCAAAAAATAATTTTCAAAAAAGATATTTTTCGAAAATCTAGTTTGATCATAACGTCAAGGGTATATAAAAGTCATCATAAGCCATTCTAGCATTAAAAAAATTGTTTTTTTCTATATTGTTTTTCATTTACTGTATTGTTTGCATGTGTCAAGGTTATTTATTTAGTTGTGTGTAGTCGACTTTTGTTTTATTTAAAACTACTCAGTCGTTCATTCATGAATGGGTGAACGTACAAATTCATGTTGTAAACAAATCTACGAGTGTTTGCATAAGCGCAACAATTGTTTGTGGTACAAATGTATGTGGATGCTTCGTTAAATATTGAACCATTGATAGCGATAACGATTGATTAAAAAAATATTGTGAAACTAGCTGTAACAGCCACGTCGCACAGTGCTTTGTTCCCATATAACGATGGGACAAAAATAGAAGGAGCTGAACGACAATCTCTTTTTGCATAGTTATATCTTTAAATATCTTTAAAATCTATATTATTTGCAATCTTAATATTCTCTCTTGGAAACATTAATGGATCTTACAAATAAGCCATCAAATCCTTATGCATGTCTACTTGAAACATTTTATTTGAGTATGCGAGAGCCGTACTTTGTGATTTGTATTTTGTGTATTTTGCCCATATTCATAAAAACTAAAGCTTACTTAAAGTTTATTTTATGTCAAGTTTTTATAAAATCTACTTCATGTAAAATTTATTTTTTATGATTATGTTTTATTTTCATAAGTATTTATACATAGAAAATTATTTGTGTAATTGACTAAAAATAGTATTAAATATAATCCAAGTTCCGGTTTGAATTTTATAATTATTTTTTTGAATATCAATAGAAGACATTGTAAGAGTACAAAAACCGGAAAAAAACAGAAAACCATATTTTCACATTTTTTTGTAATGATCAATAAATAAATTTAGCAACTTTTAAGTTTCAATTAAAATAAATGCGATCTTTATAATAATTAAAAACATATTATAAACAAGATTTATATATCAAATTTTATA
Source organism: Phasia obesa (assembly GCA_949628195.1). Lineage (NCBI taxonomy): Eukaryota > Metazoa > Arthropoda > Insecta > Diptera > Tachinidae > Phasia > Phasia obesa. The sequence goes on from CATIVE010000443.1 coordinate 47,615, forward strand.
TATATTTTATAGGAAATATACTAAGTTAGTACACAAACTTAATTTTTACTTGTTGTTGCAAAAAATAAATTATTAGCGATTATTTTTTGAAACAATAAAAATCCATTGAATTTTTTATTTGTTATTTTGCGACGTTTATAGTTTTTTTTATTAAAAACTTTTAAGAAGTATAAAAATTCCAGCCAAAATCAAAAAAATGGACTTTAAGCAAATTGAAGTTTTTTTTTAAAGTTGCAGCAAAATTTTCATAAATTTTTTATTACCATGCTTTTAGCAAATACAGCAAATTACCAAAAAATTAAAAAAAAAACAGAATGCCATATTTTTCTTTTTTTTTAATATTTCATCAAACTTAAAAGTTATTTCAATTTTAATTTGAATAATATGACTCTTTACGTGCAATAAGAAGTCACTTTAACAACATATTGACAAAAACTTATAATTACTTATTATTGCGAATATAAAAAGCTACTATAAAAAACAAATTTCAAAACAAAGTTTTTTTATTAATAATTAAAGCACATAATTATCTGAATTTTGCGTCCTCTAGTTTCGTCAACAGTAGCTAAAACTTAAAATTTTTTTTACATGGGTTCGAATTATGATGTTAGCAGTCGAAAAGTATTTTTTGTATTTTTGTCTATGGAACAAACCACTGTGCGTCGTAGGCGTCCTAACAATATTTACCCATCCCTGCATAAAATTCTAAAATTTATATAAAATTCTAGAATTCTAAAAATAATTGTAAAGCTCTGTAAATGGTGTTTAAAATATTTTAATATAATTCTAATTCCACAAAGTAAAAATACAAATCAATTTTAAATTTTATTCAAATGCTTATTTGGCAGTATGATATTCATATTTTGTTATTATTTTAAAACACCGTCATCTGTTGCGAAACTGTATTTCAAATATCCCAGTTTTAAACCGAGCTTTTTCTCCTTTTTCTTTTGGAAATGAGATAGATAGATATTAAGGTACTTCCTTACAAAATGTTGTTAAAATCCATCCAGCAGTTTTTACGTGATGCAAACACAGACAGACTGACAGACAGGAAATAAGTTACTATTTTATTATATACTAGCTGTGCCCGCCACTTCATCAGCGTCCTTCAATATTTTGTTTGACTTTGCTTTAAAAGCAATCCACACCAAGGACCCTTACGATTTTAGTTTTCTTTTTTAACAGAAGTCACCAATAACCGGTCACAGAGAGGATAGGCTCTCTGTGGGTTACCGATTCCCGTGGTACCAGTACTTTGGGCAGTGGTCGGCCCTCGAAGAGAACCCGTATGTTTTAACACACAGACCTTTTCTTCCAGATTTAGGTTCTAGGAACCCTAGCGTCTGGTGCCCCTATTTTCCCCGAGTGAACTGTGTCAAGGCATTTGAGAATGTACTGCAATGACAATTGGAACCCCCGGGGGGGTTTAGAAAGGGATAGTAGTAGATAAGAAGGATGGTTAGTGCGAAAGTAAAGCGAATTAGTTTGAAGCTAGCATAGTCAATTAATAATTATTTTACTTCGCCGGCGATTTAGTGCTATTTGTTCCGCCTTAAGATGCTACGTATCAGTTCATGTATTTTTTTAGTTTATAAAAAGTAAATTATTCATATCCGGTTAGTTCAACTACGTACTTTCACTGCTTTTTCTCCACTTTCTAAGATAGTTTCGCGGAAAAATAATATCCTATATTTGGACCAGGATACTTAGGTACCTCCTAACAAAATTTTGTTAAAATCCATCTAGTAGTTTTTACGTGATGCGAACGTCAATGAAAAGCAGTCAGACAGACAGACGAAAGTGAGTTACTATTTTATTATATGTATAGATATAATGGGTGTTTTTTATAGAAGTATAGAACTTTAAGTTGGCATTACTTTTCAAGATGGCTACCGATTTAACAGCTGTCAAGTGATTTATTCTCAGTTTGGTTTGGCAATTCATCACGCCTGAACAACGCTTGCAAATAGTGCAAATAGGGCCCAAAACGAGATTACCGTTGTTTCCGATTTTCATAAGCGAATTTTGTTTAGCGATGAAGCGCACTTCTGGTTGAATGGCTACGTCAACAAAAAAAACTGCCGCATTTGGAGTGAAGGTAATCCTCAAGTGTATGTCGAAACACCGTTACATCCAGAAAAGCTGACTGTTTGGTGCGATTTATGGGCCGGTGGAATCATTGGTCTGTACTTTTTCAAAAACGATGGTGGCCAGAACGTTACAGTTAATGGTGATCGGTATAGAGCCATGATTACTACCTTTTTCATTCCTGAATTAAATAACCATGATGTCCAGGAGATGTGGTTTCAACAAGATGACGCAACATGTCACACTGCTCGTGCCACAATAGATTTATTGAAAGACACGTTTGGTGACCGCCTAATTTCACGTTATGGACCTGTGAATTGGTCTCCAAGATCTTGTGATTTAACACCGCTAGACTACTTTCTGTGGAGCTATGTAAAGTCATTGGTCTATGCGGATAAGCCACTAACGCTTGACCATTTGGAAGACAACATTCGCCGTGTTATTGCCGATATACGGCCACAAATGTTGGAAAAAGTAATCGATAATTGGTCGTCCAGATTGGACTACATCCGCGCCAGCCGTGGCGGTCATATGCCAGAAATCTTATTTAAAATGCAATGCCACAAGATTATCTTTCGGATAAATAAAATGCATGTCCATCGAATAATCCATCGTTGTTTTATTGCAACTTAAAGTTCTATACCTCTATAAAAAACACCCTTTAGAAGACTAATTCAAATCATTAATTAAAATAGCAAAATTCTTGCCATATGCTTAATGTAGTTTTTAAAGACTCCAGGTAACTTACTGAAGAGACCTCTCATTTCCTTACATTTCTTCCACGATTACCAAAAAAATCGATTTTCTCTAACCCGTCAAATTTTCACCAAAAATTTCATAAATAAATTTTAATCTTACCGAGCCAAAATTGCAAAAAATAAAAAATCAATAATCCAAAAGTGCGCAAAAACATCAATGTTTTCCCCAAAAATTAAATTGTAAACAAAACATGTAACTGCTAAACCTAAACAAGAGCGTAACGCGTAAAATAACTGTCAAAAATTCTCACATACATACAACATGTATGAAGCAAACCTAAATAGCGGCGCACAGTGGTTCAGAAACGTTTTTCATTGGCCAAAACTCTGTAACTTTTTAACTAATAAAGATTTTTTAGTAGTTTTTTTTTAATCAATAGACAACATCTTAAGCTTTTACCGAGTATAGGCCTTATTAAAATCGGTGCAGCGGTTGCTGAGAAATTCAAGCCTAAAGTTGAACTTTCGATTTGCTTTTCCTAATTCTTGTTTGAAATTCCGTTTCAAATGTGCCAACTCATTTTTGACTCACTTTTCCTTAAACAATTTGGCTCAAATTTGGTCCACGGGTCAATCTTGGATGACAATACAATATTTTGCTATCCTTAGGGTGGCCCCTATTTTCACTGAGGTGTATTTTCCGTATTTTCATTAGGATTGTCCAAATTTCAACTTTATGCCTAACAATACTTACATATTTCCTAGTTTTTGGTCAATTTTAAAACAAAACAGTGTAATTAAATTTTTCTTTAATTATATACATATTTATTTATAGTTATAAATAGATTCTAGGTAAATAAAATTACATTTAATATTAATGTTTGTATACTTTATTTTATTCAAATACTAAATTTAAATTATAATTATTATTCATTTGGCTGGAATATTTCCTGTAAATATTCTATATTCTGCTCTGTATTACCTGTGTCCTGTAGCAGTGCCTTAGCTTCGGCATTTAGTTCCGAATGATTCAATTTCCATTGACTTCGAATGCTAGAGATAAAGGGATCTGAAGTTGCCAATAATATATGAAATAAATCTTCATTTGTAGAAATTCGTGATATTTTTCTGGAATTATGTTCTCTGTAAAACCTGTAATCCTTGTTTCTTTTTTCCTGGGCTTCCTCTGACAAATCTCCAATTGGTAATAAATGGTGCTTAATGACCTCTTCTCCATGATAAAGAACTTTATGCACTGTCGCTGACATATTTCTATATTTGTATTTGGATGTATATATAGCAGCGGTTTCCTTGGCATAATCACCAATTTTTTTAGCATTAATTAGTTCATTGCACGCAAGTAATTCAGTAATTGTTTTAAATCTTGAAATAACAGCTTTATCAACACCTGTTATATCAGATGTAGTTTCGGGATCCAAAAAAAATCTTCTTGCGGTGTTGCCATCGTTTGTGTTACCTGATCCTTGTTTTGGTTGATCTATAATCAACCCGTGCTTGAGAAATGCATCTTGAACTTGTTTCTTTTTCAATTTTCTTATATCTTTGTTGGTGTCATTATTTCTTACTGATCCTGAAGCTCCGAAGTCAAAATCATAGCTTATTTTCAGTATCCTCGTATGTAGCGGTGATAATCCAAATTCAAATGCATCAATACTATCCTCCGACTTTGTTGGTTCTTGGTTTAACTGACTTGATGTTGCTTTACATATAATACAGCTGGATGAAGCTTTTGTATCAGTCAAAACCTTGGCAGTTTTTCCGTCTATCATAGATAGTATTAATTAGTAATTCAATTTAATAGTCTGTTCCTCTATCTCTAACTCTAATGGCCTTAGTGTTGAAATTTGAGCTCTAATGTCACTTACTTCATTCTTAATGGTATCATGAGTTTCCTTTTTAAATTCAAATTTTATTGGTCTGCAGTATTTTGTAGACGATAGAGTTTGGTTTTTCCAAATATAACTTGTTTGCACTGTGCTGGACGAAGGTTCCGAGTCCTCTAAGTTTTTTATCAATCGCAATGGTACAAATGACACCATGAACATATCTGTGTCTGAAATATCCTCACATAAAAATTGTTTACATTGTCTTTGTCCAGAAGACCCATCGCATCCCCATTTTTTATACAAGTTTTCTATGGGAAAATTTGTCATATACAACTTATACTGGATTTTAAGGAAATTTTAGAAAAAATTGTTTTGTGTACTAAAATTCTCAATTTTCGAATAAAATTAACTTTTTAGTTAGATTCCTCTCTTTCCCCTTACGTTTTGCTATCTGCAATTTGTACTTTTGGCAGGGAATGACTTCTAAAGTAAATTTACTAGCAATTTTGATAGAAATTTGTTTGTAAAAATGTTGAGTTTTTTCATTAAAATAGAAAAAGTGTTCTACGGGCGGATCCGGGCGGGTGCAAAAGTATATATAGGCTTAAAGAGAACACTTTTGCCTTTCTTTGGGTGGTTTCGGTTTTTTGTCCTTTTTTGTCCTTTAGAAGTTATATACTACTAAACTTCAAACTTTGCGAATATATGGAGGTTTCCAATTTCAAACATAACACCCTATTTACAAATTATACAGGGTGCGCATATACCATTTCTTAAAAACAACAGTTCACCTAACATAACAAAAAAAAACGCAGCTCAATATCGATAACAGTTTTTAAGAAATCGCAATTAATATGAGATCAAATATTACAATTTTTATTTTATTTTTAAATTAACATAAATTCTTTGCCTTTAGCAGCATGCCACGCCCACTACTGCGAATATTTTGACCCAATTTTTCGGCTACCTTAGTTTTGATCTGTTTTCTTTCTGGTGACATAAAAATTTTAAGAATCTGTGTCAACAAAAAATATAGGTTTTGGCCAATGAAAATTAATTCTGAACCACCGTGCGGCGTCAACGCAATTGGCAATCGGAAAATCCAATTTTGAGACAGAGTTAGATATTGAAGTTGGGTGCAAACAAAATGTTATTGTTTTTTTGTGTAAGAGTGATGCCATTTTAGCTATGGACATCTAAGATTGAAACACCAAAACAATTTGTCCCAAAAGTGGAAACACTGAATGAATACGACCTTGTTGTATCAATGATTGAGCAGGATTATTTAACACTTGAGCTTATACATGCTGAAAAGTGAGAGCAAAAAATATGCAAATTTACTTTTAGCCGATAACTGTTAAAATAATTGAAAAGCTAACAATAGCAATAGTCCTGCTATTACTCTGCTGCACTAGCGCAACATAAACAACAACAGAAAACTAAAAGAAAAAAAAACAAGATTATGCAAATACAAATTCATTCAGTAAATTAATAACTTTCAGCAAATCTGGCTGGTGTCGCAATGTTAAAAAAACGTTTTAATATTGAAAACAACAAACCCGGGGGAATTATTTATGTATATGAAAATGTGTTGTAGTAAAGAATGTGATACCAGATATACATATATATGTGTATGCCAGTGTGGCAGATTCCTATTGGTTTATATTTGCCTTTTGATTGTTCATTTTCTAAAAATATACTTATATAAAATAATATGAATATTATTTGAACTATTTTTGAATTAATAAATTAATTATTTAGGCTTAAGTTCTTAATTATAAAGAGATAAAGAAAAATTAGATACCAGCAAAGCAGAATGCATTTTCTAGACAGCTACGTCCGTCATCAGTACTCTTTGTATCAATCTACCCGGTAGTTTCAATTGTTATTAATTTTCTATTTAAACAAACTTATCAAAGAAATAGAATCTGAGAAATTTTAATTTTACATTATATTTCATAGAAGATAGAGCTTTTTGAAATTGTTTTACACTTTTAAACACTATTTCGTTTTTATATTATACTACCAAGCAAACATTTTTCTTTATTTTTATTCTCTTTATATATTTTCTTTTATTTGAAAATGGTATACATATATCTGTCTTGCTATTAGCTATCCTTTGGTTAGCAATTAACAACAATTAGATATTTTTATTTTACAAATGTATATTTTGATTATTAACACAATAGTGTTGAAGTTAACAATGTCAAAGCGGTGCCCGCTCTGTGAAATTATATGAATATTATTTGAACTATTTTTGAATTAATAAATTAATTATTTAGGCTTAAGTTCTTAATTATAAAGAGATAAAGAAAAATTAGATACCAGCAAAGCAGAATGCATTTTCTAGACAGCTACGTCCGTCATCAGTACTCTTTGTATCAATCTACCCGGTAGTTTCAATTGTTATTAATTTTCTATTTAAACAAACTTATCAAAGAAATAGAATCTGAGAAATTTTAATTTTACATTATATTTCATAGAAGATAGAGCTTTTTGAAATTGTTTTACACTTTTAAACACTATTTCGTTTTTATATTATACTACCAAGCAAACATTTTTCTTTATTTTTATTCTCTTTATATATTTTCTTTTATTTGAAAATGGTATACATATATCTGTCTTGCTATTAGCTATCCTTTGGTTAGCAATTAACAACAATTAGATATTTTTATTTTACAAATGTATATTTTGATTATTAACACAATAGTGTTGAAGTTAACAATGTCAAAGCGGTGCCCGCTCTGTGAAATTATATGAATATTATTTGAACTATTTTTGAATTAATAAATTAATTATTTAGGCTTAAGTTCTTAATTATAAAGAGATAAAGAAAAATTAGATACCAGCAAAGCAGAATGCATTTTCTAGACAGCTACGTCCGTCATCAGTACTCTTTGTATCAATCTACCCGGTAGTTTCAATTGTTATTAATTTTCTATTTAAACAAACTTATCAAAGAAATAGAATCTGAGAAATTTTAATTTTACATTATATTTCATAGAAGATAGAGCTTTTTGAAATTGTTTTACACTTTTAAACACTATTTCGTTTTTATATTATACTACCAAGCAAACATTTTTCTTTATTTTTATTCTCTTTATATATTTTCTTTTATTTGAAAATGGTATACATATATCTGTCTTGCTATTAGCTATCCTTTGGTTAGCAATTAACAACAATTAGATATTTTTATTTTACAAATGTATATTTTGATTATTAACACAATAGTGTTGAAGTTAACAATGTCAAAGCGGTGCCCGCTCTGTGAAATTATATGAATATTATTTGAACTATTTTTGAATTAATAAATTAATTATTTAGGCTTAAGTTCTTAATTATAAAGAGATAAAGAAAAATTAGATACCAGCAAAGCAGAATGCATTTTCTAGACAGCTACGTCCGTCATCAGTACTCTTTGTATCAATCTACCCGGTAGTTTCAATTGTTATTAATTTTCTATTTAAACAAACTTATCAAAGAAATAGAATCTGAGAAATTTTAATTTTACATTATATTTCATAGAAGATAGAGCTTTTTGAAATTGTTTTACACTTTTAAACACTATTTCGTTTTTATATTATACTACCAAGCAAACATTTTTCTTTATTTTTATTCTCTTTATATATTTTCTTTTATTTGAAAATGGTATACATATATCTGTCTTGCTATTAGCTATCCTTTGGTTAGCAATTAACAACAATTAGATATTTTTATTTTACAAATGTATATTTTGATTATTAACACAATAGTGTTGAAGTTAACAATGTCAAAGCGGTGCCCGCTCTGTGAAATTATATGAATATTATTTGAACTATTTTTGAATTAATAAATTAATTATTTAGGCTTAAGTTCTTAATTATAAAGAGATAAAGAAAAATTAGATACCAGCAAAGCAGAATGCATTTTCTAGACAGCTACGTCCGTCATCAGTACTCTTTGTATCAATCTACCCGGTAGTTTCAATTGTTATTAATTTTCTATTTAAACAAACTTATCAAAGAAATAGAATCTGAGAAATTTTAATTTTACATTATATTTCATAGAAGATAGAGCTTTTTGAAATTGTTTTACACTTTTAAACACTATTTCGTTTTTATATTATACTACCAAGCAAACATTTTTCTTTATTTTTATTCTCTTTATATATTTTCTTTTATTTGAAAATGGTATACATATATCTGTCTTGCTATTAGCTATCCTTTGGTTAGCAATTAACAACAATTAGATATTTTTATTTTACAAATGTATATTTTGATTATTAACACAATAGTGTTGAAGTTAACAATGTCAAAGCGGTGCCCGCTCTGTGAAATTATATGAATATTATTTGAACTATTTTTGAATTAATAAATTAATTATTTAGGCTTAAGTTCTTAATTATAAAGAGATAAAGAAAAATTAGATACCAGCAAAGCAGAATGCATTTTCTAGACAGCTACGTCCGTCATCAGTACTCTTTGTATCAATCTACCCGGTAGTTTCAATTGTTATTAATTTTCTATTTAAACAAACTTATCAAAGAAATAGAATCTGAGAAATTTTAATTTTACATTATATTTCATAGAAGATAGAGCTTTTTGAAATTGTTTTACACTTTTAAACACTATTTCGTTTTTATATTATACTACCAAGCAAACATTTTTCTTTATTTTTATTCTCTTTATATATTTTCTTTTATTTGAAAATGGTATACATATATCTGTCTTGCTATTAGCTATCCTTTGGTTAGCAATTAACAACAATTAGATATTTTTATTTTACAAATGTATATTTTGATTATTAACACAATAGTGTTGAAGTTAACAATGTCAAAGCGGTGCCCGCTCTGTGAAATTATATGAATATTATTTGAACTATTTTTGAATTAATAAATTAATTATTTAGGCTTAAGTTCTTAATTATAAAGAGATAAAGAAAAATTAGATACCAGCAAAGCAGAATGCATTTTCTAGACAGCTACGTCCGTCATCAGTACTCTTTGTATCAATCTACCCGGTAGTTTCAATTGTTATTAATTTTCTATTTAAACAAACTTATCAAAGAAATAGAATCTGAGAAATTTTAATTTTACATTATATTTCATATAATTTCACAGAGCGGGCACCGCTTTGACATTGTTAACTTCAACACTATTGTGTTAATAATCAAAATATACATTTGTAAAATAAAAATATCTAATTGTTGTTAATTGCTAACCAAAGGATAGCTAATAGCAAGACAGATATATGTATACCATTTTCAAATAAAAGAAAATATATAAAGAGAATAAAAATAAAGAAAAATGTTTGCTTGGTAGTATAATATAAAAACGAAATAGTGTTTAAAAGTGTAAAACAATTTCAAAAAGCTCTATCTTCTATGAAATATAATGTAAAATTAAAATTTCTCAGATTCTATTTCTTTGATAAGTTTGTTTAAATAGAAAATTAATAACAATTGAAACTACCGGGTAGATTGATACAAAGAGTACTGATGACGGACGTAGCTGTCTAGAAAATGCATTCTGCTTTGCTGGTATCTAATTTTTCTTTATCTCTTTATAATTAAGAACTTAAGCCTAAATAATTAATTTATTAATTCAAAAATAGTTCAAATAATATTCATATAATTTCACAGAGCGGGCACCGCTTTGACATTGTTAACTTCAACACTATTGTGTTAATAATCAAAATATACATTTGTAAAATAAAAATATCTAATTGTTGTTAATTGCTAACCAAAGGATAGCTAATAGCAAGACAGATATATGTATACCATTTTCAAATAAAAGAAAATATATAAAGAGAATAAAAATAAAGAAAAATGTTTGCTTGGTAGTATAATATAAAAACGAAATAGTGTTTAAAAGTGTAAAACAATTTCAAAAAGCTCTATCTTCTATGAAATATAATGTAAAATTAAAATTTCTCAGATTCTATTTCTTTGATAAGTTTGTTTAAATAGAAAATTAATAACAATTGAAACTACCGGGTAGATTGATACAAAGAGTACTGATGACGGACGTAGCTGTCTAGAAAATGCATTCTGCTTTGCTGGTATCTAATTTTTCTTTATCTCTTTATAATTAAGAACTTAAGCCTAAATAATTAATTTACTTATATAAAATATTTAATTGAATTTTTGTTTATTTTGTAAATACTATTTCCGGCATATATCCACCGCGATCGGTCCAATTATTATCTATCTAGCTTAAATATTGGCCTCCACTGCTTCAAGAGTGCTGGTTCGACGGCATGAAACAATGACTTAACATAGCCCCATAAAAAGTAATCCGGAGGCGTTAAACCGAACAAACCAGATGGCCAGTGAACAGGACCACATCTGGAACTAAACTTGTCATCAAATAATTTTTTTTTTTGCAATAAATCGATGTTTAAGCGCGCGAATTATGTTTCTGCGTTTTGGTTTAATAGAAAAAAAAACTAACTTTGTTTTTATTGTTTATTTATTAATTTTATTTTAGATTACCAACTTAACGACCGAATGGGAGGAACAAGACTGACTTATGCTAATTACAGGTTCTTCTTATTAATTAAAAAATATTGTTAGTATTGCATTTTCGTTTGGGAACGGAAATGCAATAAAATGCCGATTTGACAATGTTTATTCCAAATATTATTAGTGAAAAGTTAATTAAATTGGGACGGTTGCAATTCTCAGAATTGCGACCGAAAAATAGAATTTAGTGCTTTTAATTTATTAATTCTTTTATATTAAATTGTTACGTTTGCAATTCTTGGAATTGCGAACGAAAAATAACTTTAATTTATGAATTTAGTCATATTTTCTTTAACAAAAAGGGAAATGAGTTTAATATTACATTATTTATTAGTAATTATATCTGCAATAAATTCGTCAGTACTGTCGTTCTTAATGTAAGTATTAGTATTTAGTTTTATATATGTATGTATATAACTTCTCCCTCCTTTAGATTAGAATTCTCCTGAATTCTTTTATTTAATATTATTTTAACATATCTTTGTTTTATAATTACAAAAATTAAGATAATAATTACACTGTGCTAGTTCAAAAACCTAACAAGCGAGGCACCCGGCGGGTAAAGCTAATTCGAGTACGCTGAATCCAGTGGTGCTAACCGTTGGTGCTTCCGTTTAAAAAATAATTAAAATTGAAAATTATGGTTTCAAGTACCTTAAAAAAACAATTTTTTAATTTTTTTACCATTTATTGATTTTAAATCAATATATATTGTTTGAAAAATCATCTCATTGGTGAACATGTGTCCAAAAGAAATTACTTTTTTTTTTTTGTTTTTGGATGATTTTTTATACTTTTTTTGCAATACATCTCCATTTTTTTTAATATTTGAATGTTGAATCTATTCAAATTGAAAAAAATGTGTGAAATTGACAACATTTTATAAAACAACATAAATTTTCATTTCCTGATTCTTCTATATCATCATCTTCCTCTTCCAATATATGTCCAATATATGTCACCTAAAATTCCAATATATGTCACCTAAAACTGAATGTAGCATTTTGCTACTATACCAATGATCGAGTCATGCAGTCACTTAATGAAAACGTTCGCCATGTTAATCGATTCAGCTGGTGATTGTTCGGCGAATTTTTCTATACGGTGATGCAAAAAATGAATTTTTAATGACATTCGAACGTTTAATCGGTGAAATGCATTCAGCATGTCTTCAATTAGTATACGCCAATTCTCTGATCGATGAATTCCGAGAACCGCTTTCCAATGACCGCTTTCACGCAATCCCATGCCACAAGTTCCACATCACTCAGTGCATTATGGTCCTTCGTCAATCGACGAATATCCGGACCATTAAGTATTCCTGTAAATAACCATAATAGGATATGAAATATCAATTGGTCAACATTAAAAATAAAATGGATTGTAATTTATACCTTCTTTAATTTTCATGCCACTTAACCGTGGAAAAATACGACACAATTCGTAGAATGCATTTCCATCTGGGTTCAATGCTTTTATAAATTTTTAACAATTCCTAGTTTGATGTGGAGAGGTGGAAGCAAAACCTTTTCGATTGGCACTAGTGGAATCTCAATAATATTGTTCGGTCGTAATCTGATTTGCTCACGTAATGGCCAGTTCCGTGTATTATATTGGTCTCCAACACAACGGGTACTCATAGACACATAAAACACATATTTTTGGTGTAGCCCAATTGCATTCCTCGTAAAAGAGCCACCACTTTTAAGTCAGCGCATATTTTCCACATATGGTCTTCATATTTTACTAAGTCGAGAATTTTTTTTTTGTGATGCATATGTTTCTTTTGTATTGGTGCTCAGCGCAATCGGAACGGAATTTTTTGAATTGGGGACGTGTAACAGAACCGCTTTCAAACTGCTTTTGGACGAATCGTTAAATAATCGCCAATCTTCGGAATTATATTTATTTTGTATCGTTAAAATCAATCCGCGGATATCAATGCAATAAGCTAATGAATTATTCTTAATGGATCTGACAAAACTCGTAAATCGTCGATGACGGTTGATTGCTCCGTATATCCGAATATCTGGTACCAAAATATTCGCTTGTTTTAGATCCTTTGCCGAAAGAATAGATTGCCGCTGCGATAGTTTCAAGCGTCGTACCATAATATCCAAGCGATTTTGCGTGATTTCAATGTGATTACACAGCACAGTGACATTTAATGGTTGATATACCGACACACTTTTTGTATGGTTTCAACAGTTTGAAATATTGATGGCATATATTGTTCGGTTGGGATTGATCTTGGCGTAACAGGAATTTCATCTGAATGCGTCAGTGGCAATTGAGAATATGTCGTTTCAGTGTATGCTAAGGATCCACTTTTTCTTCTGTTCATAAAGACGACATGATTCACACACGCATAACATTTAGCTGCATCATGAACTTCGGGATCTATCCAAATTATTGGAACGGCAAATGGCATGGCGTCGCCAGAATTTTTCCATTTATTCGGATGAATGATGCATGTCGTACAAACGATAGATGGTGTCCAAACCAAACCACTAAGAACACTTTGTGAAAAATATTGTTCATACAAATCAGCGATTTGAAAACTAATTTTGCGGCGACTGGGCATAATTGTAAATCTTGCACAAACATAACCGAAGTTATTTAACTTTGAATACTTTTCCATTTTTAAAATTTTGAAAAAAAAAATATTTAAAAAGCCGATTGAAATAATTTAATTTATTATTAATAGTCGTTATCTTTTTACAAAGATTTAGTTTACACAAACTACTACGTTTATTACTAACATCTCTAAGCAAGTAGACGCATTATTATTATTTTTTTTTTTGAGTTAAACCCCTACAAATGCAGTACATTGTGTTAAATTAGAGGGGACACTTGTGGTACAAGTTTTCCCTCATTAAAAAAGTCCAAAAATCCCGATATTATTAACATATAAATTCATAAATTATATTTTTATTATTATTTGTACAGTTTTTAATGACCACGCCCACCAAAAAAGGGGCGTAAAAACATTTTCATCGATGAGATGTTTTTTAATCGATTTAAGATGTTTTTTCGATGGACATATATGGATTTAAAATCAATAAATGGTAAAAAATTTGGTTTTTTAGGTACTTGGAACCATAATTTTCAATCTTAATTATCTTTTAGACAAGAGCTAACCTAAAAAAACGGTTAGCACCACAGGATTCAGCGTATTCGAATTAGGTTTACCCACCGGATGCCCCGCTTGTTACCAAATAAAAGTGTCCGATTCGAGTCCATAGGATACATTATTATGATATTGTAATGTTTTAATATTTTTAAAATTATTGCTGGGTATTTAATGCTTTGATTTCTTGAAATGTTATTTTATGTGAAACATTTTTTACAATGTTTATATTTTCAATTCATTGTTTTTCTTTTATGTTTTCAATTATATTTGAAAAATAATTGTCTTTTATTCTAACTGAACAATTATTGAAACCTACGATATAATTTCCGTTTAGCATAATTTTTTCAAAATTACTATTTTGCTTACTGCACTCTTAATTATGATTGTATCTATTTCTAATTGCATAATTTCTAAGTCATTATTCTTTATCAGTTGACAATTATTTTCTATTATACAGTGATTGCTTAATTTTAAATTCTTTAAGAGTTTATTTTCATCAAATTTGTATGTTTTATTTCCAAGCTCTTTGCTCTATTACAGAGTCTATCTCGTCATTGTGATCATTTGGTAGTGGAACAATATATTTAAGCTTAACAGTTATAAATGTTTTGGGTATTTTTATTCCAAAAACTAAGCATGTATTATTAAAAAATGGAGTTCCTATCTGGATATATTTTAGCTTATTATAATCTATTGCATATTTTTCTATTTCACTATAAGTTAAAATACTTGGATGTGCAATACCATATTTTGTGGACATTACATTATCCTGTAGATGTTCTATTCTATTCTTAATTAGTTGTATATTTGATTGTTGTTCCAAATATATGTGTTTATCATTTTCAGTTTCTAAAAATTTATTGACAGAATTTATTTCTGTTTCTATTATTTTTCTATCATTTTTTTACAATATTTTTTAAATGGTTAACCGTTTCATTAAAATAATCATTTATTAAGATTTGTTGATCATTATTTTCTTTAATTTTGTAAATATTAAAAAGATGTCTCTGAATGTTTTGTCTGTCTTCGTCGTTTATAGTTCCGAATAACTGTTTCGATATACTACCTCTTCCGTTAATTAGTCCTCTTCGTTGTGGATTTTGTTTTGGTATTAAAGTAGCTACATAATTTGTTTCTTGCATCTAACAATTCTAATTGAAGTAAATGTTAATTTTTTGTTTTCAGTAAACTGATATTTTCTTCCATCTGGTTTAAAATGTTTTTTATCTCGTGTACGTTTGCTATGTGTAGTCCGCTTCCTTAACTATATCCATGTCCTACATGTAAATGTTTATGAATCCTGCTTGTTCCGTAAGTCGTTTGGTAGTCAGCTCTCCTTTAGTCATCGGTGTCCACATTATTACCAGCATTAAGATGGCTATGATCTGTAAATTTTAACGGTCTTTTAATAATACTCGGGTGTATTCCTTCTAATTTTGCTTTTTTATATATGGGTTGTTAATTATGGCTTAGTGCTTTATAATTTGTTATAAATCCTTCTTCTCTTGTTTCCCTGTACTCCTCTCTTTTTAAATTAAATTTCTCTATTTCGGTAAATCTCTGTTTGATTGATATAAAATTCTAAATTTTTCTGCTATGGTGTTATGGAATCTTTTTATATCTGAGTTTCCCGTGTGACTATTTGGTATTGTTAAGTCCAACTCTATTATTTGCTCTATTAAAAATTCTTTTATTCTTAGTGCTTTAAATTCATTGTCAGCAATTATTTTATTTGGTTTTCCGAATTTTGTAATTTGTTCCTCTAATTTTTCTATTATGGTTACTTGGTTTCTGTCGCTTAGTGCTCCAAATTTAGAAAACTTATCGATTGCTGTTAGAAAATGATGGCCTTTGATTACGTATGTGTCGATATGTATTTTTGTTCGACGGGGTCTCGGTAAACTGAAATTTATTTCTAGTTGGATGCCTATCATATTTTACCAGTTGACAAAGGTCACATTGATTTATTACTAGTTGAATTAGTTCCTAAGTTTTGGAAAGCATATTTTATTTTTACTATTATTATAGGTTTCATTGATACCTGAATGTATGCTTTCTCTTATGTGATAAAATGATATTTGCTTAACTGCTTCCACTTCAGTTTCAATATCATGTGCCCTCATCGTGCACTTGATGAATTCGATTTGGTTGTCGTTTGAAAACATTTCTATAAGTTTTTCCTGTACTATGTTATAACTATGATCTGAAAGTTCTGAATATATGCCTATCTTTCCTTTAGTGATATGATTCCAAAATATATCACCCATAACATTAAAGTCACATTCCGCTATATAAATTATTCTTTTTCCATGTAATGTTTTTGATTTCTCTGTCTTATTATTAGTCAATATTATCTGAGTCTTGTATTTGTTAACTATTTCTTCTTTTATGAAAAAATGGTCTAAAAGATTTTCATCGGCAGAGTGAATTGTTACCATTGACGCATTATGTTCTTCAACATTGTGTATTAAATTTATATTGGATTCGGTATGCTTCAACTTATTTTCGTCCTTCTCATTTTCAAGTCTACTTAGAAAATCTGCTACTCTATTTTCTTTTCCTTTGAAATACTCAATTTTAAAATCGTATTCTCCTAAGTTCAGTAGCCATCTTTGATGTCTTGGCGACATATCCTTTCCCCTATATTTTGAGTGTAGAAACTTTATTGGTTGGTGGTCTGTAAGGATTTCAAATTTTCTTCCATAAAAGTAAGGTCGCAGGTACTGCACGCTCCACAATATGGCGAGAAATTCTTTATCGGTAGCTGAATAGTTTCTTTCATAATCATTTAGTGTTCTTGACGCGAAACAGATTGGGTGTCCCTCTTGGGATAAAACTGCGCCCAAGGCATAGTTTGACGTGTCCGTAGTGACCGTAAATTTTGGATATTTCAAAATGGGATGCGAGATTATTAGTAATTTAAGCTTTTCAAAAGCTTTTATATATATTGGGTCCCGAACATTTATTTTAACTCCTTTTTTCAAATACTTTGTTATCGGTTGAACAATCTTTGCGTAATCCTTTACGAACTTACGGTAATACCCGGTAAGTCCTAAAAAGCTTTTAATTTGTTTTTCGGTTTTTGGTAAAATCAGGTCCTGAATTGGCTTAACTTTATTAGGATTTGGTTTGAGACCTTCTTTCGTTAGTATATGGCTCAAAAATTCTGTCTCTCTTTTCATAAAATTGCATTTAGCAATCTGTATTTTAAATTGGCCTGTTTCAAAACTCTGAAAATATCCGTTATAGACTTTATATTTTCTTGAATAGATGTACTAAATATAAGAATGTCATCTAGGTAAACTACAAATGTTTTGTTAATGAAATCGCGTAGTATTTCATTCATAAGTCTTGGCTATATTAACCAGTAAACTATCTACATTAGACAAATCTATGTACTGATCATCTTGATAATAAACACTTAATTCGTCATTTTTATATTTCAATTTTGTAATTCTACAGCTAGTTCACTTACGCTGTTAACTCGAAGTTCATTAATCTTTCTATAGATATGGTGAGCTTCCAGGTTCGGACGGTATCTCAGCTTCAAAGTCCTCTTAATTATCTGCTAGTTGTCCGGTTGCTGTACATTGATGACCACGTTTTTTGCTTCTTCTTGTATTCTTTAGTTCCTCGTTTTCTATGTTGGACAGCAAGTACTCCACACTGCTGAAGAAGTAATTTATGGTTATGTCTCCTATACCAGTAAATACGGGTAAATAAGCAACATTTTCATAAATTCTCTCCAGCTGATTAGGTTGTTGTGGTTGGAACTGTTGTTGTTGAAACTGTTGTTGTTGGAACTGTTGTTGTTGCTGTAGTTCCATGTATGCCGACCTCAGGCGATCCAGTTGGGCATCTTTTCTGGCCAGTTCGTCTGCCACATTTACAGTTGCAATTTGAGGCTGTTCCTTTGCCATCCTCTTTTGGTCGAATTTTTGTTGTCTTCTATTTCTTGAATTAATTTTGAAAATTTTAACAGCTTCTACTGCTTTCCGTGGTTTACTTTTGCATATAAAAAATGTTGCAATTCTCAGAATTGCGACCGAAAAATAGAATTTAATGCTTTTAATTTATTAATTCTTTTATATTAAATTGTTACGTTTGCAATTCTTGGAATTGCGAACGAAAAATAACTTTAATTTATGAATTTAGTCATATTTTCTTTAACAAAACGGAAATAAGTTTAATATTACATTATTTATTGGCAATAAATTCGTCAATACTGTCGTTCTTAATGTAAGTGTTAGTATTTGGTTTTATATATATAACTCGCGCTGTATGGCAAGTTCCTACGTCTTGTTGAAACCAAATGTCGCTGATGTTTAGCATCTCCTTGTTTCCGCATTAAACAGTCAATTTTAATGGATGTAATGTTGATATGTTAAAGGCTAGAGGATTATCTTCGCTCCAAATACGGCAATTGCACCGTATTGACATAACCATTTAACCAGAAACGAACTTCATCACTGAACACTGTTTTCTGATAAAAATGCTCATCTTGGGCTAGTTTTAAATGAGCTCAATCAGCAAAAATGTAACGCAAAAGATTGTCGTTTGGCTTCAATTCTTACACGAGCTGTATAGGTCGGTATGCCAAGGTCCTACTGCAAAATTTTCCACCTAGTCCAAGGACAAAGGCCAAAAACAGCAGCAATATTCTCTTCGGTACGCATATTTTTTTTGTCTTGTTGATGGTTTTAAATCGAGAAGAGGAAAATTAGTTCGAAAACGATCAACAACTGCACAAATTGCTTGCTCACTAGGCAGATTATGTTGACCGTAAAATGGACAAAATGCTCTATGGACTTTACGCACAGATTTTTTTTCAAGTTAATTTCCACAATTTGGAAGCGTTGTTCTAGCGTTAAACGATTCATAATGACTTGCCCAACCTTACCGAAGCAGCTAAACAAACAGCCGATATATGGCTTGAAACATTATAGATAGAGACCTCAAATGTGTACCGTTACATTTGAATTTAAACAGAACGTGTATTACTACGTCCCCTAGGTTAGGTTAGATTAGGTTAAACGAGCCGCCCCACATTGGGTTGAAATTGCTAAAAACGGCTCTTAATTCAGGCGTTAGAGGTAGCACTTATTTTTTCGTTTCGTAGTATTAAGTGGGTCATTACTACTTAAAAAAAAAAATCATTTTTTTAAACGCCAGGGGTGTTCGTCTGTCAGCTCATATGAATATTTCAATTGCTGAGAAAGCTATATTTTTAAAGATAAATGAATGAAATTTGGGCAATTTGATTTTTTTAGGTTAGGTTACAAAAATTCAACGAAATCGGTAAATGATTTCTTATAGCCCCAATACAACATTTTCCCGTAAATAGGCCATACTAATCTTTATTTATTAAAACGTTTTTTTTATATAAATTTACATTTTATGTTCAATACTATTAGTCTTCATATTCGCTGTCACAAAAATAAATATCATGTGAATTATTTTCTTCAGAAATTTCAGGTAAAAATAGAAGGTCCAATACCTGCTGTGGTAACACGTTAATTTTGTTTTTGTAATGTTTCTCATATTACTAATAATATAATCAGAGCTTATTAAAAATCTATTGAAAATATCTTCATTGGACTTTTCACGACTGCATTTCCGTGAAAAATATTCTCTGTATGATTTAAAATCTTTATTACGAGCTTCCTCCGATAACTGGCCAATAGGTAACAGTGCATGAGAAATAATCTGCAGACCATGTATTATAAATTTATGTAAAACTACATGTATATGTCAACACTTACATACATACATGATTAATGCAGTAAGTGCGTTGCTAGGCATACACGAATTTTTCTTTGATGTTGAAATAGAAAACAAATTTTTTTCCTTCTTATAGCAAAAAACCCACAAAAATTTTTTATATGATTTGTAAGTAGACATATCATAGAAAATTCCAAAATTTTTTTTTTACCCAAGCTTCCCCAAACCGGATTTTGATTTCTACTTGAAAGTGAAAAATGAATGTTTTTTACACCAATTTTCAAAAAAATATTAAAAATATTTCTACAACAAAAATATTTAACTTAGATACACATTTGAGTTTCCAAATACCTGAAGTTGAAGGTTCAATTGAAAAAAATTACTTTTATGCTAGGAAAATACAAAAATTTAATTAAAAAAAATTTTTTTTTTCAGTTTTTACCACTGTTTTCAAAAATTTAAAAAACTTAAACTTTGACAACGCACAACTCGAAAAGTAGATAACATAGAAAAATGAAAAAGATAATTAGTGAAGCACAATTTTGTTTACTATAACCTGAAATAGATTACATTTTAAAAATATAAATTCTCAACAGCCATTATTGGGAATTTCAACCCAACGTGCGCCCGTACAAAGTCGAGTTCACTCGTAGGCCTTTTAATCCCATTGTGTTGCCCCGACGACTATCCACTCCTACTTTTCCCAATGGAATTCCATTACCTTCGGTACGTCCCCTATCTTTATCTTGAAATACATGAAAACTGTATTAATTGTTTTTGGGTGTTTGTTTGTAAGCACTGAAAGTAAGCTTGTTTTTTATGTTGTAATATCCATTTTGTGTTTTTTTACTGATATTTTCGATTTATATTTATTTTAGCTACTCGAAGTTTGGTGCGAGATATTGGCAATAAAGTATTAGTTTCAGACTACAATTTGTCTTCGAGTTCGAAGAATTTTTGGTGCTTACTTACAACATAAAAAGGTCGAAAAAGTAACTGATATATATATGTACATATATATTATTTTTAATTATTCATTTAGTTGTTATTTGTTGGATAGTAATATATAATCTGTAAAAATTTCTAGTGTGTGGCTCAAGAGATAGAGGCCTATTACTGACATAGGGTTACGTTTTTACCCTTTGAGTAAGGAACCCTATAAACTACGAAAACTGCTATTTAGAGTAACAGAATGTCTACATAAAAAACTTGCAACTTGTGTGGTACTTAATTTTTTCTTATTTTAACTTTATAGTGATTTTATTTAAATTTCATTTTTCAAAATATACGATTACTCAAGTTTTTTATTTTTAGTATAAAATGTGTTTTATACTATTTCTGTTTTATACGTTCTCGTACAAAGTGTTGATGGTTGAATGTCAAGAAATGTTTACAATTTGCACATACTACAAACAAAAATATTCAACATTGTAATAGCTGAAGTATTAATTCACAAACCACTATTTCGTTGTTTTCGCCAAGAATAACAACCATAAAGCTTTAACGTTTCATTTCCTTGAGTTCTTTTTCCAACTTCCGGCATACAACTCGACTTATTCTGTTATTTGGTAAATTTATTTTCGAAATATTTGTTCTGACAAAAACATTTATGTGTTGAAAGCGTTATTTCTAAAACACACAAGTTAATTTAATGAATTTGCACACACGAGTGATGTCCAATTTTTAACTTGTTATACTCGCAAGTATAGGCAAAAATATTTCAAATATTAAGGTAATTGAATTTGTTTCGCGATTGAAAGAAAAATTGTTATACTTTTAGTCAATGACTGTTTGTTTGGTATGGTTGGTTAGCGCTTTTAATTATGATGATTGTGATATACTCACGTAGAAAACATTCGTAGACCGAAGCAAAATCCAGTGACGATGGCCTTCAGCGAAGTGTATGACAACAAAATATTTCTGCTATATTTCGGTAACATACACTATACGCAAGAACGAAAACATATTTGGCACCACTGATTTACATTGGTAAATAATCACACATGTATGATATGTGGCAGTAAGTGTGCGTTTTATTCACACACAAATATTTGACCTATTACCAATACTATTGAGAAGAAAATACTGCATGTGCATCAATAATTTCATGAATTCAGGAAACCTGTTTTTTGTCTTTTTGGAAGAAAGGCTATAAAATATTGTTTTCTTTTCTTTAATTTCATTTTATTATATTACTAGCTATTCTCGGTGCCAATCCACAAAAAATACAATAAACACCTGGAAGAAAAATATGACCAACCTTTAACGCGAAAACGCACGCTATTCTCAAGTAAAAAGTGCTAGGCTATACATATGAACACGATAACATTTTTTTACTTTTAATGGGATGTGCCACTCACAGTATTCTTATCCAGTCTGTATTTTGCTAGACTATGCACATAAGTATGAGTGTTACTTGTGCCAAGTTTCAAGACTATACCTAATGTAGTTCTCTAGGTACGCGATAATCATTTTTCACTTTGTATAGGAGATACCACGCCCTCCAATTAAAGTCAGTCTATGTTTCTCTACACAATGTATATTAATATAAGGGTTACAGATACAAAATTCCAAGGCGCTACCTATTGCAGTTCTCTAGATACAGAATAATAATTGTTTACTTTGTATGGGGGGTACCACGCTCGCTGTCCCAACTCAGACTGTTTTTCTATAGTATACGCATGGGTATGGGGTTAACTTATACCCACTTTGAAGACCATACCTATTGTGGTTCTCTATATAAAGAATAATAATTTTCACTTTGTATGCGAGGTACCACGTCCACAGTTCCATTTCATTCTGTATTTTGGCAGACTATGCGCCTTATCACAAATACTACTCTTGCGAAGTTTCAAGGCGCTATCTATTGCAGGAACACGATAATAATTATTCACTTTGTATGGGCGGTACCATGTCAACTATTACTATTATAACTCGATTCACGCATTCCATAGAACATCAATTACTAATACAATGCAACCTATTTTTATATATATAGATATTTTTGATAGTTTTAAGGTTATACAATTTGTTAAAAAATATTTTTATCGCCATTTTATAGTCTCTTGATATAAATTGTATAGCATTTTGTTAATAAATTTTCTAAAATTAAAAAAATTTATTTAATAAGTAAAACACTGAATTTTAGTAACAATCAATCAACAAGCATTTTTGCTACACATGAACACGGAATAAATTGATTTTTTAATTAAGAATTTAATAAGAAAGCTTCATTTGACAAATCAATTAACTTCAAAACTCACAAAAAGGGAAAAAATAAGAATTATGAGAAAATTATAGAAATTACTCTTTTTCAATAACAGACAGACTTGAAAAAGTGTTTAGATGATTTGCAATCTAATGTAGTGTATCACACATCTTATTGTGACAAATGCAATATAAACAAACAAACAAAACACACAAAAGAATACCTCATACTAACTGACACACCAAACAATAGTTTTAAAGTGATTTCAATTGACACCGTAGGTCCTTTGCGTATTTCAAACGGTTACCGCTATATCTTAACAATGCAATGCGAACTAACAAAATTTGTCATCGCATACCCAATGGCGACTAAAGATGCACTTGCAACTACAAAAACATTAGTTGAACAATGTATTTTGAAATACGGTCAATTTAAAGTACTTAAGTCAGACAGAGGTACAGAATTTACAAATGAACTTATGAAAAACATATGTTCATTATTACAGATCAAACAAATATTTTAAACACCATACCACAATGAAATGAAACACTAGGATCAATAGAAAGAAACCAAATTTTTATTAACAACCGCCAATGACTATGAATGGGATAAGTGGATCTCATATTTCACTTTTGCTTATAACACAGCACCACACATAGACACAGGCTACTCTCCCTTTGAATTGATCTACGGAAAATTACCAAACATGCCATCTGACATAATAAATAATAGAGAAAAGCTTTACAATTATGACGACTACGTTCAAGAAATACGAGTCAAATTACAATTTGCCTTAAATAAAGCAAAAGAATTATTAATAAGAGCAAAGGCCCAACTATAATATACATAAGCTAGCTTAAGCCAACTTAAGCAACTGTGCAATTACATATAAATAATATGTGGCAAACTATAATGTACTTAACAACACTTTTCGTTAAGTTTCGTCAAATGTCATTTGCTTAAGCAAAGTCCGAAACCGATCGCACATTCCGTACGGAAACAGCTGTTTGTGCTTTGTGTTTTACATATGAATGTACATTCGTAAAAAAATTGGAATGGAGAACGAAAGTGAACAAATTGTATCTAAATTTAATATAAAATGTTTAAAAAAGAAATTTCTATAAGAAAAATGGGAGGCGTTGTATAATAATCGTTATTAAAAACAAAGAGCATTTTATTGTTTATGAGTTGAGTGATGCACACCGCTGAATTTTTTAGTACTTTTGACCAAAATTACACAAACAGCAAAAAATTTTAAATTTTTCATTCGATATTTTCTTAAAACTATTAAAAATAATTACACAGGGCAACAGCAAAAATATGCTCGAGTAACTACTATATACATTTGATGTATCATGGCTACCTTAGTACAAAAATGGTAAAATTTTTAAATTCTATGGATAGATTTTTTTTAAAAATTTTTTTCTAAAATTGCAATTTTTTTGAGACGTTTCTTCAAATAATTAATGATAACTCAAAAACTACTAGTCCGATATTATTAAAATAAATTCAGAAAAATTAAGATTTGCATAGCCTTTAATTCTATATATCGCGTCTATATATCGCGTTTCAATCGGATCAATAGTATCGGAGTTATAATAAAAAACTTAAGAAAAAAATATATTTTTTACGTAAAAATGGCAAAAATTTTCGTTTTAAAAAAATCATAAAAAATCGAAAACGGCAAAAAACTTCCAGATTCATTTTTTTATCGCATAGCGACATATAATAGCAACAAAATGAGATATCGACCATAAAAATCGATTGATTTTTTTCGAATTTATTCACATTTTAGTGAATTCGCTCATTTTCACAAAATTTTAGTTTTTTGCTTGATATACGCATTATAGCGGGTTTTCAAATGTGTGAAAAACATAAATTTTCCAATTTCAAGGGGTGCATGTTGGATTAATGTTAAATTTGATGAGAAACTTCCACCCACAAAATTTTAGTCGAATTCGACAACGTTAACACGTAGCGCATAGGCCCCAAGTCTGAAAAAAAGCGTTTAAATCGAAAATAATTGACAAATTTTCAGTTTTTGCAAAATTAACGCTATTTATTTCCCCTTTTGCAAAAAAGTGGATCCTGGTCCTCAGGGCAAACGCAATGAGATTTACAATAAGCTACATGTCTTTAAGTTTTCGAGTTATTACAATTTTCACTGGCCATTATATGTCCTTGAGAACTTGCCGAAGACAATTTACAAAAACATTTTACTTTTAAAATTTTTTATTTTTTTCTTTTTTAACAATAAAATATAAAATTTCGCTAAAATTGACTGATATCTTCCTATTACACAACGCAACAAAATAAAAAAATTAGATGCTTTTGAAACCACTATACAATATCCAGGTACTGCCAAAGTGTTTTGGATGAATGAGAAATGTATGGCAAAACAAGTACGCGAAATACTGTTTTGGGCAAAACACGTATTTCTGTGGGACACGTGTTACTGTGGAAATACAGTATTGAATGTAGAAAATTGTTTGGAACAGATCTTTATGGCATTTTTATGATTTTCAGAATTAAAAAAAGTAAGCAATAAAGGAAAAGTTTTTTAATTTTTACGATTTCAGTAGAAATCTGATAAACGATGAAATGCTCCTTTTCTGTTGGCTACCTGTCGCCCTTGCTTCATTTTGACAATTGCGGCGGCAAAGTAATAAACGTTCATAAATTTGCGTGCACGCCGAATTGGGTTTTTCCGCTGGCTACCTGTAAAGATTGATTTTTTGCATAGCATTCCTTAATGTTTTTTACGATTCTTGGGAATAGGTAAAAAATAGGACCACATTAAGGGTTGTTCGAAATTTTAGTATCATTATTTATAAGAGCTCCTTGAGCCATTTCTATTCATTCAACAAGTGTTTGCGGTAACAGAAGCATAATTTTCAATCAGCCATGAGCAAGAAAACTAGAACATTTTTATGTAAAAACAATCCGGACTCATTTTGTTATGTGTGCGGCCAATATATTAACGAAAAAAAACGGAAATGCTTCTCAGCTTCATTTCAAAAGTCATATGAAGATTGCTTTAATATAAATCCGAAGAATTTTAACGAACATTGGACGCCGAGTACTATATGTACTTCATGTCGATTCAATTTAACCCTAAGCTCATCTAACAAAAAGTAAGTATAGGTTAATACATTTGGAATATTTTATAAAATTTTTAATTTTCTGTTATAAAAATTTTTCAGACCACACTGGGGAATTTCGAAGCCTATGCTATGGAGAGAAACAACGAATCATGAATCTGATTGCTATTTTTGTTTAACTACAAAAACCGGCTTTGGAAAACATTTGCGATGGTCTTACCCTACGAGGTCTGCTGATGGGTTTCAACTTGCAGTTCTACATTCACAGGAAATTATGGATGCACAAGATCAGGGACCAAGCTGTAGTCAAGTGCTTTCATCTTCACAAGGACAATCAACCTCAAGCATGTGTTCTCAATCAGGAAGTTCAGATCCAGAACTACCTATATCTGAAAATGATGAGTTCATCCCACACAAAAATATCTCACCGAGACCATGGAATCAAGACCAGCTAAATGATGTAATAAGAGAACTTGGATTGTCAAAAGCATCTTCGGAATTACTTGCATCCCGGATGAAGGAATCAAATCTCATAACGGAGGAAACTAAAGTTTCGTATTACCGTACCCGAGAAAAAGGCTTACTTCACTATTTTGCAGAAGAGGACGATTTTGTCTGCTGCACGGATATTCCTGGTTTGATGACTGCCATGGGCTTACATAGATATGATTCAAGCGAATGGCGTTTATTTATTGACTCATCAAAACGCAGCTTGAAGTGTGTCCTTTTGCACAATGGAAATAAATTTCACTCCTTGCCAATCGCACAATCAACCAAGGTAAAAGAAGAATACTCTGTAATTGCATTGGTCATGAAGAAGATAAAGTATAATGAACATAACTGGGTAATTTGTGTTGATATTAAGATGGTAAATTTCCTATTAGGTCAACAAAGTGGCTATACCAAATACCCTTGTTTTTTATGTTTATGGGACAGCAGAGCTAAGTCAGAACACTGGAAGAGAAAACAATGGCCTTATAGGGAAACACTGGACCCAGGTATGAGGAATGTTATAAATGTACCTCTGGTGCCC
>CATIVE010000444.1:0-56883 GCA_949628195.1 Phasia obesa
AAGGAAGACATGCCACTTAGACCTATATGTTCATCAATTAATTCTCCATCATACGGTCTATGTAGATACGTAGTCAATATTCTTAAAAATCTAACTAAAGACTCAAAATATAATGTTAAAGACGGAATAGA
Source organism: Phasia obesa (assembly GCA_949628195.1). Classification (NCBI taxonomy): domain Eukaryota; kingdom Metazoa; phylum Arthropoda; class Insecta; order Diptera; family Tachinidae; genus Phasia; species Phasia obesa. Next base: position 132 of record CATIVE010000444.1, read on the forward strand.
GTTAAAAAATAAATTAACAAATATATCCCTTGCCGATGACGAAGTCTTAGTTTCATTCGACGTTGTATCCCTGTTCCCTAGCATACCTGTTAATTTAGCATTAGACATAATCAACAAAAAATGGGATAATATTTCTTCATTCACTAAAATACCTAAAGATTTATTTTTCGACATAATACATTTTTGTATAAAAGAAAATCGATATTTTAAATATAATGACAAAATTTATGAACAATTAAAAGGAATGCCTATGGGGTCCCCAGCATCACCTGTTATCGCAGACATTGTAATGGAAGAGTTATTAGATACTACGCTAGAAAGATTAAAACATAAACCAAATGTAATTTACAAATATGTTGATGATTTATTCTGCATAACAAAAAGGAAGGATGTTGAAGAAATTCTTGAAACCTTAAATAGTTTTCACAGACACATTAAATTTACGATGGAATTAGAGAAAGAGGGAAAATTACCATATTTAGATGTATTAATTATAAGACAACAAAATATAATATCAACTGATTGGTATCAAAAACCGATTGCCTCAGGACGTATTATTAATTTTTACTCGAATCACCCAAAATATGTGATAATCAATACAGCACGAAATTTCGCGAAAAGAGTTTTTCAAATAAGTGACACAAAATATCACAAAGAAAACATTAAGAAAGTAAGGAAAATTTTACAAAAAAACAGTTTCTCTTTTATGATGGCAATGAACATCATAACAAACGCCAAAAAAGATCTCAAGACCACGCCAGTATTAAAACAGGAAAGAACCTATAAATCTATGACGCATGTCCCAGGTTTTTCAGATAGAATAGTACGATCTAATATTTACGATAAACAACAAGTCAATATTGCACTAAAAACTGACTTCACCTTAAATATGCTGTTTTCAAACACTAAAACGAAGATTGACAAATTAGACAAATCAAACGTAATATACAAAATACCTTGCTACGGAGACGGGTCGAATGATTGTAAGAAAATATATGTTGGAACGACAAAGTCGAAGTTAAGGACAAGATTGGCTGCACACAAGTCAGATTATAAAACCAGAAAGGGAACTACTGAACAGAAAACAGCGTTAGCAGCCCACTGTGCAATGAGTAAACATTCTCCAAATATAGAAAATGCAGTAATATTACAGCAAGAAAATAATTACAAGAAGAGATACATAATTGAAATGCTACATATTATTAATACTCCCGAGGACAGAAGGATGAATTATAAGAGAGACACGGAAAATTGCGCGCACACGTACAGACATATATTAGCAAAATATAAACAAAAAAAACTTTAGTAGGCATAATACTCCCATTGTAGGATATTGACAGCTTTACTCAAAGTAAGGCAATTTTTATAATTAAATATTTTTCAATATTTTTATTTTTCTGTTAAAAATATAAATGTTGTTTTTTGTGTGTTTTTTAAGTTGTTTTATTGTCTTGTATACTTTTAGTTCCTGAAGAAGAACACCGAAGGTGTTCGAAATATCGAATATAAAAATTTTCAACAAATGTGTTTTAATAAAACAAAAAAGAGTTTTATTTAAATAGAGACAGTGACCTAGAGCCCAAATAAGAAGTCAATTTAAGGAAGTCTTTTAAGGTCGAAAAATATCAAATAAACAAATTAATAAACGGAGGGCACGCCGAAGCACCATGATGCTGTACAAAAATATACGAGAAAGATATAATACTAATGTTAAAAAAATCATCAGAAAATACACAAATACCAACAAATCAAAAGCTAAACTTAAAACTACGTTAACTTTTTTGATAAAATGCAGGAAAGCTGGTTTAATTCCAAAGTTTATTATGAATTCTACCAAAAATGTTGAAAAACTTTTTAATTTTAACAACCAATTACAACCCGAAATAATATTAAAAACCAAAAACCTTCTGGAAAAATACATTGAGCATTTTCACCTAAAAATTCTCAACTTAATAATTAAACTTAAACATAAAGAGATAAATAAAAACAATAAGGATTTAGAAGAAAATATAACACACATACAACAAAACATTTTGGAAGAAGATTACAAGTTATTTTTTGAAAGTGAGAACATAATTTATGAAAGTATTAAGAGAAAAAGAACAGAGATACAAATCAAAAAATTTGACGAACTGAAAACCTTACGAAATAAAAAACCACACATAAAGTACAACAAAGATTGGTTTATAAATAAGACAAACATAGAAATTCCAACAAATGTACAAAGATTATTATCATTAGGCCCTAAATTTGCTCTGCCAATCGAGAAACAACAATTTCCCATTTTCAAATGCATTGCCGACGGAGAAGACATTATTCAAACCAACAAAGAAAAAGAGAAACAAGAGATAGCAAGAACTAAACTTGTAATGACGATGGATAATTACCTTAATAAAAGATCATTAACTCCAAGAGAAAGAGATATTACTAGTACAGTGGAACAAACTAAGCAATATTTGAATAAAAATAAAAATGTTTTAATACTCAAAGCAGACAAAGGTAATACTACCGTAGCAATCGAAAAAGGTGAATATGAAATAAAGATGAGGAATATTTTACAAGATATGTGCACGTACAAAAGACTAAAAATAGATCCAACTACAAAACTACAAACACGTAATAACATTTTAGTAGAAAAATTATTCAAATTGAATATAATTGAAATATTGGATAAATATAAATTAACTACCACTGTTGCCACTGCACCAAGATTTTATGGACTCCCTAAAGTTCATAAGGAAGACATGCCACTTAGACCTATATGTTCATCAATTAATTCTCCATCATACGGTCTATGTAGATACGTAGTCAATATTCTTAAAAATCTAACTAAAGACTCAAAATATAATGTTAAAGACGGAATAGAGTTAAAAAATAAATTAACAAATATATCCCTTGCCGATGACGAAGTCTTAGTTTCATTCGACGTTGTATCCCTGTTCCCTAGCATACCTGTTAATTTAGCATTAGACATAATCAACAAAAAATGGGATAATATTTCTTCATTCACTAAAATACCTAAAGATTTATTTTTCGACATAATACATTTTTGTATAAAAGAAAATCGATATTTTAAATATAATGACAAAATTTATGAACAATTAAAAGGAATGCCTATGGGGTCCCCAGCATCACCTGTTATCGCAGACATTGTAATGGAAGAGTTATTAGATACTACGCTAGAAAGATTAAAACATAAACCAAATGTAATTTACAAATATGTTGATGATTTATTCTGCATAACAAAAAGGAAGGATGTTGAAGAAATTCTTGAAACCTTAAATAGTTTTCACAGACACATTAAATTTACGATGGAATTAGAGAAAGAGGGAAAATTACCATATTTAGATGTATTAATTATAAGACAACAAAATATAATATCAACTGATTGGTATCAAAAACCGATTGCCTCAGGACGTATTATTAATTTTTACTCGAATCACCCAAAATATGTGATAATCAATACAGCACGAAATTTCGCGAAAAGAGTTTTTCAAATAAGTGACACAAAATATCACAAAGAAAACATTAAGAAAGTAAGGAAAATTTTACAAAAAAACAGTTTCTCTTTTATGATGGCAATGAACATCATAACAAACGCCAAAAAAGATCTCAAGACCACGCCAGTATTAAAACAGGAAAGAACCTATAAATCTATGACGCATGTCCCAGGTTTTTCAGATAGAATAGTACGATCTAATATTTACGATAAACAACAAGTCAATATTGCACTAAAAACTGACTTCACCTTAAATATGCTGTTTTCAAACACTAAAACGAAGATTGACAAATTAGACAAATCAAACGTAATATACAAAATACCTTGCTACGGAGACGGGTCGAATGATTGTAAGAAAATATATGTTGGAACGACAAAGTCGAAGTTAAGGACAAGATTGGCTGCACACAAGTCAGATTATAAAACCAGAAAGGGAACTACTGAACAGAAAACAGCGTTAGCAGCCCACTGTGCAATGAGTAAACATTCTCCAAATATAGAAAATGCAGTAATATTACAGCAAGAAAATAATTACAAGAAGAGATACATAATTGAAATGCTACATATTATTAATACTCCCGAGGACAGAAGGATGAATTATAAGAGAGACACGGAAAATTGCGCGCACACGTACAGACATATATTAGCAAAATATAAACAAAAAAAACTTTAGTAGGCATAATACTCCCATTGTAGGATATTGACAGCTTTACTCAAAGTAAGGCAATTTTTATAATTAAATATTTTTCAATATTTTTATTTTTCTGTTAAAAATATAAATGTTGTTTTTTGTGTGTTTTTTAAGTTGTTTTATTGTCTTGTATACTTTTAGTTCCTGAAGAAGAACACCGAAGGTGTTCGAAATATCGAATATAAAAATTTTCAACAAATGTGTTTTAATAAAACAAAAAAGAGTTTTATTTAAATAGAGACAGTGACCTAGAGCCCAAATAAGAAGTCAATTTAAATTAGTGAAATTTTCAAAACTATGCCTGGCATTCGTTGGGTTAAAATTTTTGTATGTTTTCTTGTATTTTGTCAAATAAACTCGAACACAGACGGACAGGATTCAGAATATATGTATATATACTTTATGAGGTTGGAAATTAATATTTCAGAAATTACACACGGAATTACAAACTTACATATATATAACCTTTTCCACCTGTGGTGAAGGGTATAAAGTGTGATTTCACTTATCATTTTATCTGTTGTTCGTGTTCTGTAGAGTCTTGTATAACAACTTCAAATTAATTATTCTTTTGCTATGCCCTTGTAAAATATGCAGATCGTTTGGCTAATAACTTATTATAGTGACACAGGTATATTGTGTTTTAACAAAAAATACACTCATCTAAAACATGTAAATGTTTTTGGATTTCAGTAAATCCCTTATTCATAAACGATTAATAAATTTATAAAGGGCGCTTATTCTACGAAATTTGTATCGGAAATCTGTTTTATAAGCTTGCCATAACTTTATTTTACATTTATGAATAAGGGGGCTAGAAAGTTAAGAATGTTCAAAAGATATAATAAAGTCTGTTTTTGTAATTAAAAGTTGAACTCTTGCAAACCAATCATTTGAAAACGAAAAACTTTCCTGTATGACATCATACATCAAGCTGTTCAAAATTTAGAAGTCTGTATGTATTTGATATCTAAGATGTTAAAGCAACCCAAATAAACAAACTAAATAACAAGGCCAACCTCTATCATCAATCACACAGATTGGTGTTTTTAAGTTTCTTATATTCATACAATTTAGTTCTGCTTCTTGTATTAGTATGGTATCTCATTAATATAAAGGAACAAAGCTCACACACACACACACACATTCACACACACACATTCACAAGTCAAAGTTACCTCAAAACGAACTCATACTATCAATGAAGAACAAAACTGTACATGGCTTTTGTTATCAAGAAGAAGTTGATGAAAAAAGTTAAGCTGAGGGATAAAAAATATTGCTTCATTTTCTTGCCATTATTGAAACTAAATTGCAGGCAAAAAAAAGGAGAAGACGAAGACGAATGAAATGTTAAAGAATCGATTTTTAATGAGATCAAAAATGTGTCCCAGTGAAGAGTTGGCTCTGTAAAAAGGTTTTTGTTTAGAAATACAAAGTCATCAACTTTGTTATTATTTAACTACGAACAATATTAGTTGAGAGTAAGAGTTAATTCCACAATTTTATGTATGATTTATTTGTTAACTGAAATTGAAAGATTAATGATGCATGTTAAAGTCGGTCATAAATAAAATATAAGGATGACAAAGTAATGAACATAACTATTATTTATTGATATTAGGTTGGTATAAAATGTATTTCCTTTTCTTTTAATAAAGTATAAAATTCTACAGGTTTAACAACAACATTTTTTTTCTTCGTTCGCATGCTGCCTGAATATTTTATTATAGTTTTACAAATTTGTAAAAGTCCAAGTGTCTTATTTTATATTCATCCTAAAGGTATGCAACTGATTTGTGTGCAATATAAGACTAACAACATGAATTATCGTTCATATTACATAATACACGTTTTGCGAAAATTTCTATTATATACCCAAACAATAGAGACGTGTGACATAAGAAATGTCGGACAGACCGATATGAAGGTGTTAACCCTTTGGAAATATAATTTTAAAAAATATCACAAATATAAGCAAGTATAACTAACAAATAGTTAAAGTAAAAAACAGTAGCGAAGTTCCAATTGCCATTTATTTTAGTTAAAACAGAGTTAATCAGATATGTCGGGGTAATCGATCGGTTTAAATTTAAATCGGTTTTAACAACGTCAAATGCATGACAGATTTTAACATAGTTTATACTCGTACTAATTTACGAAAAATTTTCGATAAAATTTTTACAAAAACATTTCGATAAAAAAAGAATATTTTTGATAAAATTTTAACCAAAAATTTTTGATAAAATTTTAACAAGAAATATTCGATTAAATTTAAACAAAAAATTTTCGATAAAATTTTTCCGAAACATACTAAATCAACGTGGTTACATTCGACTAAGAAGGAGGGACATTGCTTCTCAACATCAGATGGATGACCCGCAAATGACAGCAGCAACCGTGAAACATACAATTTTTAGTCTAGCAATTTCTGGACCTAACGAGTATATTTATTTTTATTTTAGACTTAAGATATGAGTAATTATGGTTAAATCAAATATATTTGAAGACACAATAAATAAATGAAAAAAAAAAAAATTCATACAATTTTTACAAACATTTTCGATAAAATTTTTACAAAAAAAATTTTCGATACAATTTTTACAAAAGATTTTCGATTAAACTTTTACAAAAAATGATCGATCAAATGTTTACACAAAATTTTCGATAAATTTTTACAAAAAATGTTTGATAAAATTTTAACAAAAAATCTTCAATAAAATTTTCAATAAAATGTTTACAATAAATTTTTGTTTAAATTTTTAAAAATAAAATTTCGATAAAATTTTTACAAACAATTTTCGATAATATTTTTACAAAAAATTTTCGATAAAATTATTATAAAATTTAAAATTCGATAAAATATTTACAGAAAAATTTCGATGATTTCTTTACAAAAAAAAATTCGATAAAATTTTTATAAATTTTAAACAAAAACTTTCATTAAAATATTTAGAAAAAAAATTCTATAATTTTTTTACAAAAAAATTTCTATAATTTTTTACAAAAAAAAATTCGATAATTTTTTTACAAAAAAAAAATTCGATAATTTTTTTACAAAAAAATTTCTATAATTTTTTTACAAAAAAATTTCGATAATTTTTTTACAAAAAAATTTCGATAATTTTTTTACAAAAAAATTTCGATAATTTTTTTACAAAAAAATTTCGATAATTTTTTTACAAAAAAATTTCGATAATTTTTTTACAAAAAAATTTCGATAATTTTTTTACAAAAAAATTTCGATAATTTTTTTACAAGAAAACTTTAATAAAATTTTTAAAAGAAAATTTTAATAAAACTTTTACAAACAATTTTCGATAAATTTTTTACAAAAAAATTTTGATAATATTTTTAGAAAACATTTTCTATATCTTTATATTATATTTGTATTAATGAAGTTGAAAATCATAAAAGTAAAAATCGAATGTGAAATTGGGAAACATAACAGTGTAAGAGAATATTTAGCATTACTATAGTGAAGGGTTTATAAGATTCGGCATTACTTGTTTTATACGTTTTTGTCTACCGTACATACCGAGAAAAGCAGAATCAGGTTTCCTTGGAATATTATCAAATAGGTCATTTGACTTTTTTCACAGGTTGTATTTTCAAAGTTACAGTATCTTCATATATGGCTAACACATAACAAATAAAGAAAACTGAACCCCTTACTTATTTTTCTTTTGTTTAAATATATAATTTAAATACATAATCCATTTAGTTGATTCCCTTTTGCTGTTTGTCAATTTCGTCTTTATGCACGCCTTCCAAAAACTATGAATTTATCTTATAAAAATTATTTATACAGTTCAATGCCCTGAAATAATGCTCAATAATCCCTCACGATTCCTTTATATTGACATAATCTACTCTCTTTAGAATAAAAAATGCCCAATAATAATTTTTAGCCTATTAACAAAAATGTTTTATTACTTTTTCAAATAAATAAATACAATTCTTGGTAAGCCAAAGCTCAGCTGTAATAAGAGAAGATTATCTCAGTTTATCATATTATTAACTAAAATTAAAAGAAAATTCTAGTCCAGTGTAATTTCAGCATTATCTCGTAGTCTCTGCACCAATACCTCACACATTGGAATAAATCTTAATACGGAGTGGGGGCATCCGAAAGTATGTATGTCTTAAATCATTTTTTATAGGACCTTTTTTCTTTTGTTTTCCAGTCTGACATACAACCATGTTAGAGAGTGTGTAGGAAATGATAATAGCATTGACACAAATTGAGATAATGAAATGTCTGCTTTTTATATTCTTCTTTTGGGATTATTTGCTGATATGGTTTAAAGCAATATATTTTTATATAAATTACATAAACCGTACGTCTATATCAGGGGTGGACATGTTAATGTCTTAAAGGGTCAAATTTAGAACTTTAGACATTTTCAAACAAAGAGGTAAGAAAGTAAAAATATATTATGCAACAATTTTAAAAAATCATTCTGTTCTTATAAATGTACACAAACATTTTACATATACATACATACGTACATGTATTGGGTACTTTATTGTTACTGAAATTTCATAATATACATATATAATACATAAAATAACCAACTATAACAAGATTGTATCTGGGAATGAAATATTTTTTGTAAGTTTTGTTGATGGTGCAAATATTAATCGTTGTGGAATACAAAACATCAACTTTTGAAAGCTTTTTCTGCTTGTCAGTCTAGCCTGCACTACTGCCTGAATTTTAATAAAATTTTGTGAGGAGATACCTCGTTTCAAATATAGTGTATGTTTTCCCGTAAAAATATCTTATTTCCAACATAAAATAGAAATAAATTAGGCAAAGTACATATTTTTAAAGATTTAATGATGCTGAAATCGTGGCAGCACCTTTATATTTCAGTAGACGAGAAATTTTAGACACTATTTATAGAACTCTACAATAATGGAATTTAATATATAAATTCAATAGCCGGTAGGCTAGTAGGTAGTGTGCTAGTCTGTCAGTTAGTTTGGGGGTTGTGGGTTCGATTCCCACCAAAGACTCTGGGTGTTCCACTACAACGAGTGAAGGTCTGCGTTACTACGCTCGGTAAATACGGTTAAAATATAATTTGTAATTGTATTGTGACATTAAAATAAATAAATAAATAAATAAATAAAATAAATAAATCCAATATTGCTATAGAAATAAGAGTCTCAAAACTAGGCGTTGAAAACCTTCAAACTTTAAGGGGCCGTTGTTGATTTTGAATAAAACACAAATTATTTAGGAAATTATTGCAATTTCTTTTTATTTTGATAATATTGGTATGGTTTAATAATGTATGGAACAAAATATCAGCAATATGGCCGCCGCGACCAAGGCGGCAAACCTCCATGCGAACACGCGGGTCCTCTTCGAGGCGCGAGCAGTGCCCAAAGGACTGGTACCACGGGAATCGGTAGCCCCACAGAGAGCCTATCCTCTCTGTGACCGGTTATTGGTGAGGTCCCCTTCGGTGGTACACGTGGTGATTGTGGCTTAAGATCGATTTATGTAGGTATGGTACACGGTCGATCAAGTGTGCTGTTGCACTCTCAACAGACGGAGTTTGGATAGTCTCCAAACCCCTAAGCAAGAGGCTATAATATGGAATCTAGCCTTGCCTGGGTTAAGGCTTGCCATATTATATAAATTCCTACTCATTGTAACTGCCTGACCGGCAGTTTTTACCAAATGTATTTTTGTATTTTGTAAAAAATACGGCCCGATGATGCCGCCAGTCCATAAACCACACCAAACAGTGTTTCCTTATGGGTGCATTGGTTTTTCGATCACTCTTGGATTATCATTCGCCCAGATGCGGCAATTCTGCTTATTGATGAATCTACTAAGGTGAAAATGTGTCTCATCACTGAAACTGATTTTCTTCGAAAATTGCAAATTAAATCCTGAATAACTTTAACGCGTTGCTCGATTGTATGTCTTTCCATGGTTTAAATTGAGTTAGTCTGAAATTGAGAAATGCCAAACTAAATGCAGAAAAAAACTTGACGTTTAGGTGTGGTTCACATTCAACATCGGCTCTTAAAATTTACCACCCAAATGCAAATTCGATGCGGACGGCCTCGTAGGCACTGCTAGTAAATAATATAATTAAAAAACAGTTCTTTTGATGTCGAAGATATATGTTAGTACAGGGATGAAAACACATTTTGATTTCAAAATTAGAAAGAGAAACAAGAGAAAACAATCTTAAATGGACTTTCTCCATATTTTGCTCAAATTGAAAAAATTTTAATAAATTTAATTAAAAAAAAAACTGAAATTAACTACATATTTGAAGAGTGCAATGATGTATCGCGTAATAGAGTTTTAATGTACGTAAAAATTTTACTCCCCTATGTGTCTTTATTTCACAACGTACCAGTATGTTTGAGGACATTTATTGCTACTTTTTTGAAATTTAGAGAGTTGTCACTCTATGTAACCACCCTTTTAAAAGAATTTAATTGAAAATAGTAACTCATTTCCTGTCTGTCTGTCTGTCTGTGTTAGCATCACGTAAAAACTACTAGATGGATTTTAACAAAATTTTGTGAGGAGGTACCCTAGTATCCTGATTCCAATATAAGATATTTTTTCCGCAAAACTACCTTATTTACAAGTGAAGCTGGTGAAAAAGCAGTGAAAGTACGCAGTTATTTTAGTAAAGATGAGGTCATTTATCAATATGTACATATAATAAAATAGTAACTCATTTCCGTCTGTCTGCTTTTCACTTGTGTTCGCATCACGTAAAAACTACCAGATGGATTTTAACAAAATTTTGTGAGGAGGTACCTTAGCATGCTGATTCTAACATAGGACATTTTTTATTTTCGCAAAAATATCTTTTTTACAAGAGAAAGTGGAGAAAAAGCAGTGATAAAACGCAATTTCCGATGTAAAGGTACTGAAATTTTAGATTAAAAACTGGGATATTGTAAACACTATTGCATAAAATTAGGCGCCAATTGAATACAATTTGTATTTAATTTTTCTTTTGCTTTGTGGAATTACATTGTTATTAAAATATTTTAAACACCTTTACAATAATTTTAAGAATTTTTTATAAATTTTAGAATTTTATCCAGGTATGGGTACCTTTATATAAAGTAAATACATAAACCATAACTGAAGCACTATAAAAGTAAATCTTACAACTGGTGTGGAATAATTTGAAAGCAAAATCGAGCAAAGTATTGTAAATAATAAAGTAAATACTTAAACCATAACTGAAGCGCTAACCGGTATGCATAGTTTCAGTTATTTTAGTAAGGATTATAACCTTTATATAAAAAAAATCAAAATTTAACAAAATATTGACGAAGTGGCGGGCACAGTTAGTGACAAATAAAGCTATAGAAGCCGTTAATCCTGAAACTTAATTCACGCAAAGATACACTTTGAGGCACCTACAAATTTTAAATAAACTGAGATACTAAGGTGATAGAGGACTGGGGTATTACGAAACTAAATAAGTAATGGGTGGTCCAAACACAAGTTTATAATAAAATTAACTAAATTTAATTTCTTTTGGGAAGTGTCTTATAATCTATTTTATTATACAGAGGCAGAAAATATTTGCATTCAAGTTATCGATCGTTTCGGATTAATGTTCATAGACCTGAGACTTTACATATCCCCAGAGAAAAATTGTAATGGCGTCAAATTACATAGTAGCCAATTAACAGGTCGATTACTGGAAATTATTCGTTAGCCACAAGTTTGTCTTAGAAAATTAATTGTATCTTGCACTGAGTGACTTTTGGCACCATCCTGCTGAAACCATATGTCTGCAATACTAATGCCCTTCAAGTGAAGCACAAAAAAGTTAGAAAGCATGTCATGTAATGGTGTTTTGAAAACTATTTCTAGTTTCTAAAATTAATTAATCTCATGGACGATTTTGAGCACTATAAAATGCACGTAGTAAACCATGTGTTTGTGGAAATGAACCTTGAGTTTTAAAATAAAATTTAACAATTTGTAAACGTTGATCTGGAGTTATTTTGTTCATAATAAATTGCCAAATCAAACTAAACTCAAACAATACGAGAACTGTTGAATCCACTATCTGAAAACGGTGCTGCCGCCCATACAGAAAACAGGATTTATCATTGCTCCATTAGAAATAGGGAATATTTCTGTAATTTATGAAACACGATGACGCGGCTGGCATCGCAGTCACTTTCTTGACGGTATTCTATCTCACATATGGCTACAATGATTTTAGCCGTAAAATTGTAAATCGTTTCTGGCGCCCTATAAGAGAAAATGTAAAACGGTCAAATCGCAGCTTCAAAGCGGCTTATCGTTAAGAGGTCTGTTAATGCGATTAGCAAACTTAAGGCTCCATTTTTGAAACCAAATTCATAACTACAATTTCGGACCGTAAACACTCCGTAATTACAGCTTTGTGGCATTTGCAACAGCAGCATTTTTCAAACAAAAAAAAGGTCCATTTGAAGGTAATTGCTGATTGTTCACTGAAACCGTGGAAAAGTAAACGTTTCAGAATCGACTAGCAAGAACGGCCATATAAAGTAAGGCTATCCTTGGCACAATTGATGTGAATTGGAAGAGGAAGTAGTCAATTAAAAACTGTTTATTTTAAAATATTTTTCTAAAATCATTGCTATCTAGCTGTGTCCACACACGTTGTGTGCATTCTGACGATATTTTTTTCGATTTTGCTTTGAAAGTAATCCATACCAAATTTTAGGACTCTTACGTATTTACTTTATATAAAGGTACCCATCCCTGGATAAAATTTTAAAATTTATATAAAATTCTAAAAAATATTGTAAAGCTCTGAAAAAGGTGTTTAAAATATTTTATTAACAATGTAAATCACAAGTAAAAATACAAATTAAATACAAATTTTATTTCCGCTTTCAAAAATAAAAGATGCCATAAAGTATGCAGTACCTTTAAATCGGTAAAACAAAGTCAGCATACTTTCACTGCTTTATCTTCACTTTCTTTTGGCTATAACATATTTTTGCGGAAAAAGGTATCCTTTATTGGAATCAGGATACTAAGGTACCTCCCTACAAAATTTTGTCAAAGTCCATCCAGTAGTTTTTACGTAATGCGAACACAAACAGAAAGACAGACAGAAAATGAGTTACCGTTTTATTACATGTATAGATATGGATATTTGTAAAGGGTGTTTTTTATAGAGGTATAGAACTTTAAGTTGGCATTACTTTTCAAACGCGACCGATTTAACAGCTGTCAAGTGATTTATTCTCAGTTTGGTTTGGCAATTCATCATGAATAGACCCACTCCTGAACAGTGTTGGGCTGGTGGAATCATTGGTCCGTACTTTTTCAAAAACGATGGTGGCCAGAACGTTACAGTCAATGGTGATCGGTATAGAGCCATGATTACTAACTTTTTCATTCCTGAATAACCATGATGTCCAGGAGATGTGATTTCAACAAGACGGCGCAACATGTCACACAGCTCGTGCCACAACAGATTTATTGAAAGACACGTTTGGTGACCGCCTAATTTCACGTTTTGGACCTGTGAATTGGCCTCCAAGATCTTGTGATTTAACACCGCTAGACTACTTTCTGTGGGGCTACGTATAGTCATTGGTCTATGCGGATAAGCCACAAACGCTTGACCATTTGGAAGACAACATTCGTCGTGTTATTGCCGATATACGGCCACAAATGTTGGAAAAAGTCATCGAAAATTGGACGTCCAGGTTGGACTACATCCGCGCCAGCCGTGGCGGTCATATGCCAGAAATCATATTTAAAATGTAATGCCACAAGATTATCTTTCGGATAAATAAAATTCATTTCAATCTAATAATCCATCGTTCTTTAATTGCAACTTAAAGTTCTATACCTCTATAAAAAAACACCCTTTATATGTAATCATTCTCGTGACCAAGATACCCAGTCCTGCTAAATTATTCTGTGTATGCGTGTGTTTAAGCATTAAAGGATAAACTTTATATTGATGTTTAAAAATATTTTTTTACATTAAGTTTTATTTTTCATATTTTACTGGTATGTTTGGTTATGTCTGTTTCTTGTAATACTTTAACTGTCCTGCATTGGATTAAATAAAATAAAAAGACACTGACAACTTGATTTTTATTGTGGTGTTGTATATTTTTTTTTTTTATTTTGGTTGCTCTTTTGTAAGCGAAATTAAAGTTCTCAATTTTAAAGGGATAAAAACTGTTGTCACGGATATCGTTTGTAATTTATATTGTCATTGATTGAGCTGCTAGACAACTTGTTGATTGTGTAAAAGTGGAAAAGAATATTTTTTTTTTTTTTGGTTTGCTCAATTAAAACTTAGCATTTTGGGGACGAATTAAAGAGTAAGTAATTTTTAAATTTATAAGTACACCTAATTCTATTTTTACACGGTAGATTGGTTCCAGAAAAATCCGTGTAAAAAAAGACATTGATATTATTCATTTCTCATAACGCCTAATTCCTTTTTTTAAATTTATTATTATATAGTAATCCAAGCAGATTACTATTGGAAAGCATATCCATATAGCATATAGCTATTTCACTGGTGCTTACCGAGATCGTCAGTGGACTTTTTTAAATTTTCTTAATAAAAACCCAGATTCTTATGCTCAAAATTTAATAAACCAAATGAGAAGTTTATTTAAGAAATAAATAATATTATAAAAAACATTCCAAATATAATTTTTAAAAGAGATTGATCATATTCAAAAATAGGTGATTGGTTCCTTATCTCTAAAACCTATTAAAATTATTGAAACACGAGAATTTTTTTAAGAACAAGAAATTATGTTTATTTTTACAAATTTATTATTTGCATATTTAGTGTATAATGAAGACAGATAGTTTCGTTCCAGAAATCACCGATTGCCTAATTGAATTTAAATTTTTTTATAGTTCTTACTGTGACTTTGTTTAAACCGTTTAATATTGCGCCTTCTACATTTCGTAGGCGATCTAAAATTTCACTTATGTTTTCTAAAGAAATGGCTTTACGTTGTAGTTTTTTATTTGTAATTTTCGACATCTTCTTTTAGAGATGCATTGATAGTTCACAAAATATTAACATATTTCAATTGCTCTAACAAGTAAAAATACTTGTATGCACAAACAGAGAATTCCTCTAAATTTTTGATATGAAAATATTTCGCAAAACTTAAATTTTACAAAAATGGAATAAAATCGTGTAAAAAAATATTTTTTTTTTTATTTTCAAACCGTGTTAAATGAAAACCGTGTAAAAACAGAATTGGGTGTATATTGTTTTAAAGAGCTGTTTATTTTCTAATAAATATTAACTAAAACTTTTATGTTCCGCTGCCGATTCTTGAATTTAGGAGGTTATTTTTTGATTATACTCTCTCTAAGCTGTTAAAGAATTATTAAAATGATCAAGAATCTAAATATGTATGTACTTAATACATCAAATAATATCTTGAGAGCAATTTTATTCTTGTTTTATACTTCGGATAAGCGAACTACACGCAGAGAAAAACCCTGGCTGTGGTATGGTCACAAGAAACACATTATATTCTTTGTAACAATATATGGTCGCAATGAAGAGATTTTAGTTATTTTTAACTTTAGTTTGGGTCATGATAAACAGGTTTTGGTTAAAAGTTCATCGTTTACTGGTAACCTTATAATGACAAAAAACAAACCAATAATTTTATTATCGGATTTAACCCTAGTCCTTATACCCCACTACAGGTGTGGCCACTGACACTTTGGAGTAATACATCTTCTAAATGGCTTACACTTTTTAACCGACTTCAAAAAAGAAGCAGGTTATCTATTCGTTTGAATGTTGCTTTTTTATGTATGTAACCGCAGAACTCAGCCATTTCTGAACCGATTTTAAATTTTTTTCTTTATTTGAAAGGTTATGCTTTCTGGTTGGTCCCATTTTAAGAACAGTTCATTAAAAATTAAAGGGTGTCCCCATACAACATACATGTTTTTTACATGTATTAAGAACCTTAAAGGGCACCAAATTAAAATTTTAAAAAATTGCGTATCGCTATAGATCTCAGCAGCATAAATTAATAAAAAAATAAATTTAAAATTTAAAGGGTGTCCTCATAGGTGACATCATTTGACCTATTTAGGTCTATCTTTTGAACCGTTATAGCCAAAACCTTGAAAATTTGACAGAATGTCGACTACTATGACCGTTATAATAAAATGTATAAATATTCAAAAGTTTCAATTAAAGGGTGCTCCAATAGTTCATTTAATTTGATGTATATGGCCATAATTTTGAACAGTTGTATACAGACCGCTGAAATTTACAAAGAACCTGTAGTGCTAAGTCAGCTATAACAAAAAGCATTAAATTTAAATTTCGAACTAAAAGGGTGTCCCAATAGTTAATGTAATTCCATGTATGTGGCCAAATTATTGAACTGTTAGAGACAGACAGCTGAAATTTACAAGGAACCTGTATTGCAAAGTCTACTATAAAAAGTATACAATTTGAATTTAGAAATTAAAGGGTGTCCCCATAGATTATGTAATTTGATCTTTATGGCCCTATCTTTTGAACCGTTCAGGTCCATAGGTCCATAGGTAGCATAGCATGGACCTGAACAGGGGAAAATAGGTAAAAAAATTTAATTTTTTAAAGTTTTTTGCGATTTCGACCTTGAAGATGAAGTTTTTTTTTTTTTGATTTTATATGTTAACAATTTTTGTTTTTTATGACAAGAGCTACAACTTTGCCTCAGAGAGTATATCAAAATTTCAAACGGTTTGCAAAATATGAGCTTGAGGAAATGATCATTTTTTTACAAAAATGACATCGAGGCCCCACATCTTTGAGGGCCCATAAAAAAAAACCTGGAGGACTTTGGGCAAAACAGGTCTTTTATGACGTAGTGGTGTCCGTATATGGTTATTTTGCCATGACTTAAAAAATAACACAGTGTGTTATTTAGCATACTATAGCATTCTATTGAATACTATAGCATTCTATAGAATACTATAGCATTATATAGCATACTATAGCATTATATAGCATACTATAGCATTATAGCACATACTATAGCATTCTATAGCATTCTATAGCATACTATAGTATTCTATGGCATACTATAGCATACTGTAGCATAATATAACATAATATAACATTCTATAGCATATTATAGCATATTATAGCATATTATATAGCATACCTTAGCATACTATAGCATTCTATAGCATACTACATATAGCATTCTATAGCATAATTAGCATACTAAAACATACTGCAGCATACTATAGCATACTTAAGCCTACTATAGCATTCTATAACATAATATAGCATACTATAACATACTGCTGCATACTATAGCATACAATGGCATACTGTAGACTTTTAAACCATACTATAGCATATTTATTTAAGCAAACAATTCCTTCTAAACTGCAGTCATTATTGAAAAAAAAATCGTGAATAGAGTGCTAACATCCAAACAATTAAAAT
This sequence comes from Phasia obesa, assembly GCA_949628195.1. Classification (NCBI taxonomy): domain Eukaryota; kingdom Metazoa; phylum Arthropoda; class Insecta; order Diptera; family Tachinidae; genus Phasia; species Phasia obesa. Next base: position 17,794 of record CATIVE010000444.1, read on the forward strand.
CTGATTAAAAAGCTGCGGTAAATTTTACGTATTTATTTCAACGACTTAATAATAAATATGTGGTTATAATTTACAAATCATTACATTTTCATATTAGCAAATTACAACATTCATTTTAAATGCTATAAAAACTTAATTTAATACCGTTTCATTTTGTTTTTGAAATGTAGAATAATATTTATAAATATGTTTATATTTATGTATGGTTATTTATGTCGAGCAGTATTAATAATATTTTTATTTATACTTAAGATGAAAATTACATTCTTTTTAGTTTACAGTTCGCACAAAATGATTACGATTTTTTGTATTATTTTTTAAATATTGTTTATAATTTTAATTAATTAATTGAGTGGTTAATGAATGTCTCATTAAATCTAACTTCATCAAATTTTAGGAGCCACTGTTTTTTTTTAACGTCAACAGCAGATACAATAAAATGGGTGAAATTTTATAAATAAATCAGTCATGTGCGAGTTTGACTCATACACGTAGGGTTCCGTACTACACTTAGTCTTTAAAAATTCAAGTTGTGAATTTTTTCATGTTTTATGGGGCACTCTTTAATGTTAACATTAAAGTCATATTCACTATTAGAACAGCCTTTAATTTTTAATAATTGTTTTGATAGCGTTCATGGTAATATACTTTCTATAAAAATATCAGGCTCCTTCCTATTGCGGTTGAAAAAATAAGGTAATATATGGGAAAAACCTGTCACTGATGAAATACCCTTTAGTTATTAGTAATTGTTACAGCGCACAGTGGCTGAAAATGGTTTTTCGTTGGCCAAAATTCTGTAACTTTTGAACCGATCAAAATATTGAAATAATTTTTTTTTTTAATGGATAGATATTTAGCTCAGCTTGATTCAGTTTTAATTACATTAAAATTGATTGAGGACTTTTTAAGGAATTCGAGGTCAAAGTTGAACATTTTAATTTTTTTAACTTTCAGAGTGAAATATGGGTTTATTCTGTGTGTAACATAGTAAAATATCCCTCTAAGATCCAAAAAAGTATATATATTCTTGATCAGTGATGAAATCTAAGACGATATAGCTATGTCCGTCTGTCCATACGTCCGTCTGTCCATCCGGCCGTCCATTCGCCTGTGTGTATGAACACGATTCAGTCTAAACGAAAAGAGCTAGACCCTTGAAATTTGGTACATATATATCTTGAAGGATAGGGCAGGCTAAGTTCGTAAATGGGCCAAATCGGACCAGGGGGAAAAAAATTCCCCTAAGAAGAACTAAACCAACCCCTGAAAAACTACACATTTTTACAAGTTTTTTTGTAAATTTGTTAAGCAAATGAAACATTTTTATGTCAAAGAAGGTTCAAGGTCTTTACCCTGGAGCCAGAAAATCATAAAAATTTATTTTTGGACCCCGCCCCCTTTTTGTGGGCGTTTATATAGCATATTATATGAAAAATAGTGTCAATAATGAACAAATTGTATTACCTAAGCCTAGATTGCATAAAAAATTAATTTTTAAGCTTTCATGACGAATGGAAAATGTACTCGGATCTTCTGCGCTACCTTCACCTCACCCCCCCCCCCCCCCAAAAAAAAAATTTTTTTTTGGTTAAGCAACAAGAAAATATAATCTTTATTCATTTGACTTAAATATTAATTGCCAATATTCCATATTTTGTTCTGTGCTATTTCTGTTCTTTAGTAGTTTTTTGGCTTCTTCATCTAAGTCCCGATGGTCCACTTTCCATTGATTTCGAATACTGGATATGAACGGATCTGACGTTGCCAATAATATATTAAATAGATCTTCATTTGTTGAATTCCGTGAAATTTTCCTAGTATTGTGCTCTCTATAAAATATGTAATCCTTGTTCCTTTTTTCCTGAGCCTCCTCTGATAGATCTTCAAGTGGCACCAAATGATATTTAATGACATCTTCACCATGATAAAGGATTCTTTGAACTGTTGCAGACATATTTCTCCATGGGTAGTTAGTTGTATATATTTTTGCATTTTCCTTAGCATAATCTCCAAATTTTCTACAGTCAATTTCTTCATTGCACGCAAGTACTTCTAGTATTATTTTAAATCTGAAAACAAGGCTGAAATCCACGCCTGTTATTTCAGATGCTGTTTCTGGATCTGAAAAGAATCTTCTTGCGGTATTGCCATCATTTGTATTGCCTGACCCTTGTTTTGGCTGATCTATAATATTTGCGATATTCATCTTGAACATGTTTCTTTTTTGAACTTCTTAACTCTTTGTTGGTCACGTTGTTTCTTATTGATCCTGAAGACCCGAAATCCAAATCATAACTGATTTTTAGTATGTGTTCCATAAGTCGTATTCTTGCGTGTAGTGGTGATAATCCAAATTCATATGCATCGGTATTATCTAATAATTTTGCTGGTTTAATTGGGTTAATGTTGCTTGGCATATAATGCCATTGTCATTGTCAGGACTAACTGGTAGCTTACTTCAATTTGCTGCCCATCTAACTGTAATTGTAATGGCTGTAGTGCTGTAATTTGGGCCTTGATATCACTAATTTCTTTATTAATAACATCATTTGTTTCTTTTTTGAATTGAAATTTGATTGGCCTGCAGTATTTCGTAGAAGATGGTGTCTCATTTTTCCAAATATCCATTGTTTGCGTTGTACTAGTCGAAGGCTCTGAATCTTCCAAAATCTTTTTCAATCGCAGTGGTACAAATGATACCATGAACATATCTGAGTCAGAAATATTTTCACATACAGCTTGTTTATATTGTTTTTTTCCCGAAGAACCATCACATCCCCATTTACAAAAAAGAATTAACTTTGTGTTTCCGTATTTCTTCAACTCATTTCCTGTTATTGATTGCAGCAAGCGTGCGGCTGTCTGATCAAGTAGAGATTATAGTTGTACCTCTGCCGAAATTGGTGTGATTGTAATAGTGTCCTTTGATGGCAAACAGTCCATTTTAGTAGCGGTTATGTGATGATATGCTGGATATATATTTGAGCATTTTTCAATCGCACGCTGTCTGAGTTTAATATATTGCTGTTTTGTTAATTTCAAATCCAGAAATAATGCATCATTCGGAGTTGGTATAATTATATAAAATTTTTGTTTACTGTACATAACTTCTTTGTAGCGTTTTTTTAGTGCTTTGACGAAATTATATAATTGCTCTTGCATTTCGGTGCTACACGAATTTAAGTTTAATTTTATTTTAACGTAACTAAGAACATCTTCCTGATTTTTGTTTCTAAAATACACTTCGGCCAGTTCTTTATAACTGAAGCTCTCCATTTTCTTTTGAATATTTTTATTTGCGTTTGTTATGTTTTATCCGTACACTTAAAGGATTAAGTTATTACTGAGTAATCCCTTAACGAATCCGTACTTTTATAAATTTTTAGATACATGTTCTTCACACACTGATCTTTAATTTCATAGCAGGTAGCGCTTAAATTGAACAAAACTGCACTCATGCGTCAATATGGGGTTGTTTTTTAACTTTAGTGGGTTAATGTCGCAATTATTGTTATAAAATTGTTTATGACTTTGGTTGACCCTAACATTTGAGATCATATGCTTCCTGTAGAGCCCATTGTGATAATTTTATTACTTATTTTTTGCTGATCAAAACAAAGCCAAAAACCCTTTCGAAGGTATTATATTTATTTTTTTAGTTATACGTAGCCTAAACTAAAAAAAAAATAAACTTTTAGGCAAAAAAGTGAAAATTTAATACACCATTGTATATGAATTTTTTTCGAGTAATTTCATTAAAATGAAAAAAGTGTTCTACAGGCGGCTCGTGCGGGTGCAAAAGTATATATAGCCTTAAAGAGGACACTTTCACCTTTCTCGTGGTTGTATATGTTTCTTGTTCCCTTTTGTTCCCTAGAAGTTCTATTCCACTAAAGTTTAAATTTGAGGAAAATATAGTAGTTTCATAAATATTTCATAACGCCCCTAATATTAAACGCTAGAGCTGTGTCTACTTACAACAACTAAAGACAATAATCCTACCAACATTATAAAAAAAACCGCAGACCATTATCGATGATAGCTTGCGAGTAGTAACCATTTAATTTTAATAAAAAACCAAAGAAAAACACCTTTTTCTGAAATTAAAAAAAAGTTGAGTTTGACAGCATGCCACCCCCACAATTATCAATATTTTAACATAATTTTTTGGCTACCTTAATTTGGATATATTAACTACAAAATGACGTAAAAATTTTAAAAATCGGTGACAAAAAAAAATTTTACTTTTGGCCAACGAAAAACGATTTTCAGCCACTGTGCAGCGGCAGAAGTATAATATCTACTGTAAAAAAAAAAATTTTACTTTTGGCCAACGAAAAACGATTTTCAGCCACTGTGCAGCGGCAGAAGTATAATATCTACGTAAACATTTCAAGAGTCTACCTATTACGGTTAAACAAATAAGGCCTTTTAAGTACAAATCATCTCTTTGTCAGCATACCCTTTAATTTTTGTTATTTGTTATTGTGGCCATGTTAATTCTCTTTCTATGAATATATCAAGAGTCTACCTATTATGATTAAAAAATAAGTCACTATACGTGAAAAATATTTCACTGTCGGAACACCCTTTAATTTTTAGTAATTGTCATAGCGGCCGTGGCAAGTTATACACCTTCTGTGAAAATTTCAAAAGTCTACCTATTATGGTTTAAAACTTAGGCCATATCAATGTAAATCAATCACGTCACTATCGGAACACCCTTTAATTTTTAGGTTTATTTTTTATATTTGTTTATATAGCGAACTAAGTTTTAATTATTGTTTGTAAATTTGAAGTGTATGCCTCCTACAGTTCAAGAAATAAACACATATACGTAAATAACACGTCTTTATCGGAACACCCTATAAGCTATAGTATTTGTTGCTATAGCGGCAACAGTTATACATCTACTGTGAAAATTTCAAGAGTCTACCTATTACGGTTGCAGAGATAAAAGGCGCTGACAGACGGACGACAGTCGGACAGACATTGTAGCGAAAACAATAAGGTTACGTTTTTACCCTTTGGCTACGGAACCCTCATAAAAAGGATAATTAATTTGATTGGCACCATGTCTGTAAAGACTTATAAACTTAACATTGTTTTGCATCTGCTTTGCTAAACATAGAGAAGAGAATAGCGCAACAGGTGGTGTTCTTTAAATGACTTTCAGTGACAGGCAAAGCAAAGCAACGATCAAAATGCTGTTAAGAGGCTGTGGATGACAAATTGGTGCCAATGTGTTAAAACAGGACCAATGTGTTAAAACCACTGAGTGTAATGATGAGCTGATGTTATGGTTTTATAATGTTTATTCATTTACATATACACATGCAAACAACTTTGTTCCTTTTAAACTTAGGTTTTCCTTATGGTTAAATTTTAATAATGAAAAGAAGAGCCAGGATATTTTATACACTTGTCAACATATACTTATCTGTGTTTGCATACATACATAGTTACATATACTTCGATTGGCAGGATTCTTCTTTACTTATGTGTTTGCTATAGCATACATATACATATTTATGTGTATGTTCGTTAAGGTGTGTTTAGACTGCGTGTACAAGTCATATGGTATGTCAGATTTTCCATGTGTAAAACTATACACGTAGTGAAAATCCCCTGAAACATATGTTATTTTCCTATTTTCTTTTTTTGGATTCTGCCAAAAAATTTGATAAATGGCAAAGGTACGAGACCAAAGCGCCAGGGTGTGATTGCCTTAGCTTCCTCCAAAATCTGCAGCGCGATCTATACCTTCGTATACGAAGTGAGACTCCAAATTCAGCTAGGTAAAAGTTAATAAGAGTTTAATGAAGCTCCTCAAGAAGAAAAAAACTTGAGTTTAATGGTTCTCCTCCAGTAAAAAAGTTGAGTTTAATAGTTCTCCTCCAGTGGAAAATTGAGTTTTTAAAAATGGTGCTCCTCCAATCTCCGACTTATTAAAATAAAATTAATAGGTTATACACGATAACCAAAATGATTACACGTGGCAGATTAAATCAACCACCAATAGAGTATAACAGTACAGCTATACGTGGAAGCCAATCAGCCAGTGTGAGTCAGACGTAAACCACTCGAAGGCCGAGCAAAAAGGACGGCTTGATTGACTTAGCCGTTGATTTTGAAAATGAGAGAACTCCATTTTATTTTATGATTTGCATTTGAATGGCGTTGAAAAGCCGGAATAGACTTATTTTATATTTTTTATGGTCCGATTTTGATGAAATTTCCAGGAAATCTTCAGAATATTTAGGCGGGTGACACTGTGAAGTCTGAGTTTTGATTTTCGATCTGCAGGAGAAGGGGCGTGGCAAAATCCAATTTTTATATTGCACCACTAATGACATATACATACATACATACATACATACATACATACATACATACATACATACATACATACATACATACATACATACATACATACATACATACATACATACATACATACATACATACATACATACATACATACATACATACATACATACATACATACATACATACATACATACATACATACATACATACATACATACATACATACATACATACATACATACATACATACATACATACATACATACATACATACATACATACATACATACATACATACATACATACATACATACATACATACATACATACATACATACATACATACATACATACATACATACATACATACATACATACATACATACATACATACATACATACATACATACATACATACATACATACATACATACATACATACATACATACATACATACATACATACATACATACATACATACATACATACATACATACATACATACATACATACATACATACATACATACATACATACATACATACATACATACATACATACATACATACATACATACATACATACATACATACATACATACATACATACATACATACATACATACATACATACATACATACATACATACATACATACATACATACATACATACATACATACATACATACATACATACATACATACATACATACATACATACATACATACATACATACATACATACATATATTTATTTTTTTGCTTTATTTTATATTATTTTATTTTTTTAAGCCGTTCTCATGTTTTTCAAAACGAGATATCAAACTCTTAAATGTAGTTCCGAAGATATTTACATAAAACCTATGTTAATAATGATCCAACGTCAATTATCCCACTGAAATTTTGAATTCATTGAAACCACCCGGAATGCCACCGCATTTACTAACATTAAAGATTGGATCACCGGTAATTCCTATTCGCAACTTAAACGCACCAAAGTTATGCAACGGAACCAGATTGACCATCAAAAATTGTTCACCAAATTTAATCGAGGCAACAATCATGAGTGGCAGTTTCAAAGGCGAAGGCGTCATTATTCCACGAATTCCGATAATTTTCAACGATTTACCATTCCAATTCAAGCTATTACTATTACTATCAACATCAACAAAGCACAAGGCCAATCATTGACTATTGCTGGCTTAATTTTGGAAAATTTATGTTTTTTGTATGTGGGTTGCTCCCGAGTTGGCACGCCAAACAATTTATACGTTTTTACACCAAATAACAAAACAAAAAACGTTGTCTATCCGTTGGCCTTAAGATGAAGTAATAAATAAATATAATTTCCAATTTGCCTTAAATAAAGGGTGTTTTTTATAGAGGTATAGAACTTTAAGTTGCAATAAAACAACGATGGATTATTCGATTGACATGAATTTTATTTATCCGAAAGATAATCTTGTGGCATTACATTTTAAATATGATTTCTGACATATGACCGCCACGGCTGGCGCGAATGTAGTCCAATCTGGACGTCCAATTTTCGATGACTTTTTCCAACTTTTTCCATATCGCCAATAATACGGCGAATGTTGTCTTCCAAATGGTCAAGCGTTTGTGGCTTATTCGCATAGACCAATGACTTTACATAGCCCCACAGAAAGTAGTCTAGCGGTGTTAAATCACAAGATCTTGGAGGCCAATTCACAGGTCCAAAACGTGAAATTAGGCGGTCACCAAACGTATCTTTCAATAAATCTATTGTGGCACGAGCTGTGTGACATGTTGTGCCGTCTTGTTGAAATCACATCTCCTGGACATCGTGGTTATTCAATTCAGGAATGAAAAAGTTAGTAATCATGGCTCTATACCGATCACCATTGACTGTAACGTTCTGGCCACCATCGTTTTTGAAAAAGTACAGACCAATGATTCCACCAGCCCATAAAGCGCACCAAACAGTCAGTTTTTCTGGATGTAACGGTGTTTCGACATACACTTGAGGATTACCTTCACTCCAAATGCGGCAGATTTGCTTGTTGACATAGCCATTCAACCAGAAGTGCGCTTCATCGCTAAACAAAATTCGCTTATGAAAATCGGGAACAACGCTAATCTCGTTTTGGGCCCATTCGACAAATCTACGCCTTACTGTTCAGGCGTGGGTCTATTCATGATGAATTGCCAAACCAAACTGAGAATAAATCACTTGACAGCTGTTAAATCGGTCGGCATCTTAAAAAGTAATGCTAACTTTATACCTCTATAAAAAACACCCTTTACATGCATTTCTGTTTTGATTGAGCCCATATCTACACCGTATGTAAGTTATTCTGTAAAAAAAAAAACTTTACGGAACGGGCCAGATAGTAAACTTATTTCTCATAAAATTTAATTTTTTTTTTTTATTTTATACCTATATTTACAAAAGGGTTACATATTATGTAGTAAAAATAAAAAACTATAAGAAATAGAATTTTGTTTTAAATTATAATTCGAATCAGGAAGTCGAGGAATGTAAATAAAAAAAGTTTCAATGAAATCTGGAATGGTAAACATTAACGTTTTATTTTTTCCCCATTTTCTACACAACGAAGCTGATGTTGATTACAAAAATTACCTTTTTGGGTAATTTTTGGATAATAACGAGTGATTTTTTAAGAGCTTGAGAACTTTTTTTAAAAAAAAAACGCATAAAATTTGCAAAATCTCATCGGTTCTTTATTTGAAACGTTAGATTGGTCCATGACATTTACTTTTTGAAGATAATTTCATTTAAATGTTGACCGCGGCTGCGTCTCAGGTGGTCCATTCGGAAAGTCCAATTTTGGGCAACTTTTTCGCGCATTTCGGCCGGAATAGCCCGAATTTCTTCGGAAATGTTGTCTACCAAAGCTGGAATAGTTGCTGGCTTATTTCTGTAGACTTTAGACTTGACGTAGCCCCACAAAAAATAGTCTAAAGGCGTCAAATCGCATGATCTTGGTGGCCAACTTACCGGTCCATTTCTTGAGATGAATTGTTCTCCGAAGTTTTCCCTCAAAATGGCCATAGAATCGCGAGCTGTGTGGCATGTAGCGCCATCTTGTTGAAACCACATGTCAACCAAGTTCAGTTGTTCCATTTTTGGCAACAAAAAGTTTGTTAGCATCGAACGATAGCGATCGCCATTCACCGTAACGTTGCGTCCAACAGCATCTTTGAAAAAATACGGTCCAATGATTCCACCAGCGTACAAACCACACCAAACAGTGCATTTTTCGGGATGCATGGGCAGTTCTTGAACGGCTTTTGGTTGCTCTTCACTCCAAATGCAGCAATTTTGCTTATTTACGTAGCCATTCAACCAGAAATGAGCCTCATCGCTGAACAAAATTTGTCACATTTGAACATTTCGAACCGAACACTGATTTTGGTAATAAAATTCAATGATTTGCAAGCGTTGCTCGTTAGTAAGTCTATTCATGATGAAATGTCAAAGCATACTGAGTATCTTTCTCTTTGGCACCATGTCTGAAATCTCACGTGATCTGTCAAATACTAATGCATGAAAATCCTAACCTCAAAAAAATCACCCATTAGTTATCAGCCTTTAATGGCAAGGGCCCTTTAAAAATTAACTCATTCTTTTCGTTTTTATTTTTGAATTCTAGCCAAGAGAATGGATCCGAATTTAACAAGTCAACAGTTTTAGGAGAAGAAATTAATATCGTTTTGTCAGCTTCATTTTCATTAATATCTTCGTCATTAGAATCTGAATCTGGTATTACTAGTATTTCAACTTCATTAAGTGTACTGACGTGCACTGATGACATCCGAAGAACTAGAAGGATCAAAATAGAAAGTTAGCTTTAGGACCTTCTTAAGAAGCACTTCAGTCGTTGCCTCCTCTTCTATTACTAATTGAATCTTTATGCTCCAGACAGTTTTTTAAACAAGATGGTAAAAAATTATTCGTAATAATCCTACTGAATGTTTATGGTATGGTAATTGGTAATTTCATATATAATATTGTTTTCGTATTTTTATTCTTTATTACTTTTTTGTGGGCAATGAAAACACCAATACTAACTTTTCCATAGCTAGCCGTTTTTAATTCGCCGTGTTCATTGGACGGTTCATCGTACTTTTGAAAAACGGTCTTTATACCTGGCAACCATTGAGCCACGAGTGAATCATACATAGGTGCTCTTCTATAACTTATTGTTGTCATAGATTACATTCGAATTCTTCGTCAAATATTCAATATTCGTGCTCCTATCCATAAAGCCGACGGCGATATTTCTTTCGCCCTTAGACAAGTTTGCGCTCCCTTCATCGTCGCACCCGGGGCGATCGCCGCGGTCGCCCTGCCCTTCGGGCAGCTCTGCATATATGTATATATAGTGTTAAAGGCAAGGTGTGGTTATCCATTTTACCGGCACTGAGAAAGACTGAATTAAATTAAAAAATTACTTTACTATAGTGCATTATTTTTTAACTGCCTATTTCACACTGTCATACGAAGTCGTTCTTTCGCACAATCACATTTAAAACAAAAACAAATTTTCAAATGTTGTTTTTGTTTTAAATGTAATTGTCCGAAAGAACGAATTCGTGTGTTACTCTGAAATAGACAGTAAATCTTTTTTAAGACGGTAAGTAAACGGTTGCACAATTGTTAATATCACATAATTAGCAAATTTGGTCCGTGGGAGAAAAAAAAAATACTATTGTGGATATGCTGGATAGGGATAATGCTGCAAATCACTTAATTTTTTTTTTTTAAATTTAACTCTTTTCTGTTGTAATCAGATTTATGATAAAAAAAAAAAAAAAAACATTTTATTCTTAACAAAAAAGAATGAAATTAACTTGACATTTACATCAACAAAATTATTCATTTAATTGTTGCTGATATAGTTCAAATGATATTATATATTGTATTAGTTATTATAATTATTGTTTGTTTTGATATAATTTCTCTCTAATATATTCTATACTGTTGCAAATGATAACACAAGAAGGTAGTTTTTTGAATAAGTAGTTGACATCACTAGCGGGGTTTGAATAAAATGAAGTCGCGACAAAATTATGCAAAATTGCCTAATAACTTATTACAACAAGTCCCATTAAAGTTATTATTATATACTTATTTTAATAATTTAAAAATAATTATCCATTTCATTTGCGGGTTTTCCTTAAAACCACACTTTGAAGACCAGCTGTTTTAAGTATTTTATTTTATATGTATGTAATATGTCTACGTGTAAACATAAAAATTAAAAACGGTACGTTAAATACAGATTTTGACACACACACATGAAATTCCATATGGATAGCAATATTGACATTCCATATGACTTGTACACGTAGTCTAAACACACCTTTCGTATGTATTATGTGGCTTCATCTACAACAGCAATAAGGATTGTTTGAATTTTAATACCTAAAAACCATTAGCATTAACTAGATATCTCCACAGCTCGTCTATTTAGTACTTGTTGTACTTCCACTTGTTGTATCATTGTTCGTTCTAATACAAGCAATTTTATTTTTCTTTAATATTTTTATATTTTCAGAAGGCAACGACTAATAAATATAATTAAAATATATAAAATATTATGCAATCATACTCATAAGTTTTAAATAAAATTTTTTGTTAAAATATTTAAACTAAATATATTTCACAAGAAAAGTTTTAATGTGGTCAAACCACATGATATCAGCTGCAACTATTATATCGACTTATTACACTATTTTTTTTATTATAAATTATATGAAGCATTTTGTTACTTACAGACTCAGCAACTACGTCAACTCATGGGAAATCATGAACATGGCGTAATTTTGTTGCTAGCATATTCTTGGTATTACTCAACTCGAGAAAATTTAAAAACCGGATCAAAAATATTAAATCACCATTGGCTTAAGTTTTTTTTTATATTTCAGTGGTTCCTCATTCTGGGGCAATATGAAATCTACTACCTTTTTTTATTTAGTTAGCAGAGGTCATGGGGTGCTACAGAGGAATAATTTGACTCTATATCTATAAAAAAATAAATGTGAGGAAAATGTTAGGTTAGTTAGTTAGGGGAACGTGTTCACGAAATCTCTCCAGCAAGTTCTGTTTTGTGGCATATGTTGGATTTGTAAGCGTAAGCGTAAGACTACATTATCAATGCTCCGCATTTACCGACCTTCTCCATATTGTTCGTTTTAGCTCCAGATTTCGTCTCCCTTTGGGATTTCATAGTAAGCTAGACTTTGCAATGTTGGAGAAGTCTTTATATGGCGTGTAGCCAATTCACGTCCGCAGATTTTCGGCGGCAGATTTTATAAGCAACGAGAGTTTGGTTACTAATTGACAAACAGGTCTGCGAAGCGAAGAGGCCAATTTTTTTTTATTTTTGTTTTCCATGCATTTGTTCCCCCCGGGGGTACCAATTGTCATTACAGTACATTCTCAAATGCCTTGACGCGGTTCACTCGGGGAAAATAGGGGCACCAGATGCTAGGGTTCCTAGAACCTAAATCTGAAATAAGAGGTATGTTGTTTTAAGCACGGGTCATCTTCGAGGCCGGACCAGAGCCCAAAGGACTGGTACCACGGGAATCGGTAGCCCCACAGAGAGCTTATCCTATCTGTGACCAGTTGTTGGTGAGGTCCCTTTCGGGGGTACACGTGATGGTTGTGGTTTAACATCGATTTATGTAGGTATGGTGCACGGTCGATCAAGTGTGCTGTTGCACTTTCAACAGACGAAGTTTGGATAGTCTCCAAATCCCTAAGAAAGAGGCTATAATATGGAATCTAGGCTTGCCTTGGTTAAGGCTTGCCATATTATATAAATTGCTACTTATTGTGACTGTATCAAACACAAATTGCGATTGGTGGAAGTGTTGTTATACTACACAATGGGGGCGCTAGTCTACGCTTAAGATTCACTCGGTGGTAAGACCACCGTGAGATTAGGCCAACTAGGCAGGTACTCACATTAATCTTGTTCCACAATTGCTACTTGCAGAGTCGCTATACGCAACAAGACAGGTTAAGAAAACATGCCAGGCACTGTAGCAAATCTGTATCACATCTTTAGTTTTAAGTAAAGTTGCTATGAATCTATCCAACCTGTTTGGAAACTAGAGTCGTTTTCTTCCTACATTTCTCATTCGCCTTGTTCTCGCTTCTTCCAACTATTTATTAACCGAACATACTATTGACAAACTAGTTGAAAAGCTTCAGCAATGTGTGTATTTGTGTACGTACTAAACTGGATTGTATACGTACTAAACTGCTATGCATTCATACATATAAACATTATGTCTGTCTGTCTGGCATTATCACGAGTATTTAAGTTTAAGGGTTTATGGCTTTAAGTTAACCAAGTGTATTTTTTTCCTCTTTTGTAGATTATTACAACTTTTTTCTTGTATTGTTATGCTTAGTAGTTGGTTATATGGTTGTTGTTTTCTTGTTTAGTTTCTACTAATACCGTTACGGCTGTTGTTTTATGGTGTTTAACGTACCACAATAGAGAAACAAAAAAAAACATGAAAAAGCCATAACAACAACCCTTCTGTTTGTACTGGGTTTGTGGGAAGTGGTGGTGTAATAAAAATATATAAAAGCAAACAACAACATGTGTTTATTATGTATTACGCCACAAGTGGAGTTTATTTGAGTGTTAGTAGTATTGTGTCTGTGTGTGTTTAAGTATGCTGTTAAATACTTTTTTAAAAATATTAAGATTATAGTGCATGACTTGAATTCTCAGTGTTAAATATACCCATGTATTTGTTTTATACATGTGTGTATGTACATATGTACGTGTGTTAACGATTGCACAAATAAATGTATCTTTATATATTGTATATTGTTAATACATTATTTAATGTTTTGTCTTGCCTTACAGATTTTACACACTTAAACAATATACGACAAGTACATGAGAAATGGATATTCAATAATTCTTGCAAAAAAACCCGACTATAAAACAAATATACATATGTGCATCAATTCTAAACTAAAAATTTAAAAGGAAGTAATCTGTAAGAAATAGTACTCAAATCAAATACTTTCATACTTGTTGCTCTAACGGACAGAGTAAAATACGTTCTGTACATTCAAATGTCTATCCAAAACGGTTCAGAAGATAAAGCCATATACGACAAATTACGTCAGATATAAGGACACCCTTTACTTTTTTACACTTATTATTACTGACACAGCAATAAAAAGTAACGGTTCCAAAGATATAGCCATATAGGTTAAACAATATCACCTAGGGGACACCCTTAAATGTACAATTTTGAATTAAACACTTATTTTGAAGACAAATTCTTTGTAAGTTTCAAAAGTTTCATATGCATCAATTTACATTAACTATTGAGACACCCTTTATAATTTTAAATATTTATAAATGTTAATATACGGGACATAGTAGTGGAGATTCTGTCTAATTTTCAAGTGTTTGTCTATAACGGTTCAAAAGATAGGGATAGATAGGTAAAATCAATTATGGGGACACCCTTTAGTTTCCAAATTTAAATTATATACTTGATGTTATAAAGGACTTAGATATACAAGTTCTTTATAAATTTCAACCGTCTCTCTGTTACGGTTCAAAAGTTTTGCAATATACATCAAATTACATCAACTATTGGGACACCCTTTAACTTCTAATTATAAATATTTAATTTCTGATTATAAATATTGGACATTCTGTCCAATTTTCAAGTGAATGTCTACAATGGTTCCAATGGTTCATATATTTAAATTGACGTCACATATGGGGACACCCTTAAATTTTTAAGTTTATTTTTTTATTAATTTCTGTTATTTTATTGATTTCTGATATTTTATTAATTTCTGTTATAGTGATATGCGGTTTTTTTAAATTTTACGGTTCATAATACACGTATGTTCTATGGGGACACCCTTTAATTTTCAAAATTCTGAACTTCTTTTAAAATGGGACCAATCTGTAAGCATTTCCTGTTTAATAAAGAAAAAATGTTTAAAATCGGTTCAGAAATGACTGAGTTCTGCAGGCACAAACATAAATAAATTAGTCAAGTGCGAGTTACACTCACACACGTAGGGTCCCGTACTATGTTCAGTATAATTTAAAAATTCCAGTTGTTTATTTCTTTATGTCTATGGGACACCCTTAAATTTTAAAATTAAAGTAATATTCGCGAAAATTACATCATAATTAGAACACCCTTTAAATTTTAATATGTAATTGATTTTATAGCGGCCATGGTAATACACTTTCTATTAAAATATCAGGAGCCTACCTATTGCGGTTAAAAAAAAAAAAATAAGGTAATATTCGTGAAAAACACGTTACTAATGGACACACTTCAATTTTAAGTATTTGTTATAGCGGCCGAAGTAACACATCTACTGTAAACATTTCAAGAGGGTATCTATTACGGTTTATAAAATCTTGTCACTGTCGGAACACCCTTTAATTTTATTATTCATTATAGTGGCCATGGCAACTTCCTTTCTATAAATATATTAAGAGTCTACTTATTGCGATTAAAAAATAAGTCACTATAAGTGAAAAACATGTCACTGTCGGAACACCCTTTAATCTTTAGTAATTGTCATATCGGCCGTGGCAACACATCTTCTGTACAAAATTTCAAGAGTCTACCTGTTACGGTTGAAGAAATAAGGCTTTATACATGCAAATCACGTCACTGACGGAAAACCCTTTAATTTTTATTATTTGTTATAGTGGACATAGTTATACACCTCCTGTAAAAATTTCAAGATTCCACCTATTCATTCAAAACTTAGGATATATACATGCAAATCATGTCACTATTGGAACACCCTTTAATATTTAAGATCAATTTTGTATACTTGTTTATAAAACAAACATAGTTTTAATTACAGTCTGCAAATTGTAAGTGGTTTCCTCTTACAGCTCAAAAAAAAAGATATAAACGTAAATAACACGTCACTTTTAAAACACCCTACGTTTTAGTATTTTTTGCTATTGTGGCCGCAGTAATACACTTTTGGTAAAATTTTCAAGAGTCTACCTATTATGGTTTAATACTTAGGCCTTACACATACAAAGCACACTATCGGAACACCCTTTAATTTTTAGGTTTATTCTTTTAGACTTGTTTATAAAGCGAACTAAGTTTTAATTACTGTTTGTAAGAAATAAACACATATTCGTAAATAACACCTCTCTATCGGAACACCCTATAAGTTTTAATATTTTTTTGCTATAGCGGCCATAGTTATACACCTTTAGTAAAATTTTCAAGAGTCTACCTAGTATGGTTCAAAACTTAGCCCTTATACATGCAAATCACTCCACTATCGGAACACCCTTTAATTTATATAGCGAACTAATTTTAATTTAGTGCTTGCATATTTTTAGTGAATTCCTTCTACAGTTCAAGAAATAAGCACATATTCGTGAATAACACCTCTCTATCGGAACACCCTATAAGTTTTAGTATTTGCTAGTATAGCGGTCACAATTATATACTTTCTGTGAAAATTTCAAGCGCCTACCTATTACGGTTCGAAACTTAGGCCTTATACATGCAAATCACTCTACTATCGGAATACCCTTTAATTTTTAGGTTTATTTTTTTATACTTGTTTATATAGCGAACTAAGTTTTAATTACTGCTTACATATTTTTACATATTTGTGAATAACACCTCTCTATCGGAACACCCTATAAATTTTATTATTTGTTGCTATAGCGGCCAAAATTATACACCTTCTGTAAAAATTTCAAGATTCTACCTATTATGATTCAAAACTTAGGCCTTATAAATCAAAATAACACCACTATCGGAACACCCTTAAATTTTTAGGTTTATTTTTTAGACTTGTATATACGGCGAACTACGTTTTTATTAGAGTTTGTAAATTTTTAGTGTATGACTCCTACAGTTCAAGAAATAAACACATATTCGTGAATAACACCTCTCTATCGGAACACCCTATAAGTTTTAATTTTTGTTGTTATAGCGGCCATCGCTATACACCTTCTGTGAAAATTTCAAGAGTCTACCTATTATGGTTCAAAACTTATGCCTTATACATGCATTTCACACCACTATCGGAACACCCTTTAATTTTTAGTTTTATTTTTTATACTTGTTTATATAGTGAACTAAGTTTTAATAACTGTTTGTAAATTTCAGGTGTATCCCTCCTACATTTCAAGAAATAAGCACATTTTCTTAAATAAAACCTCTCTATTGCGGCAACAACTATACATCATCTGTGAAAATTTCAAGAGTCTATCTATTACGGTTCCAGAGATAAAAGGCGCTGACAGACGGACAGACATTGTAGCTAAAACAATAGGGTTTCGTTTTTACACTTTGTGTACGGAACCCTAAAAAAGCAAAATTCAAAATAATCTCCTTTTTTGAAGTCGGTTAAAAAGACGAATACTGAAAAAGACTAATGCTGATGCATTGGCTTTGAAGGTACTAATTTTAAATCTATATATATAAAGCACCAAATGTGTTTGTTTGTATGTTTGCTTGATTGTTTGTCGGAAAGTTAGAGCTGTCTACACCAATGAACCGATCTTTCTGAAATTTTCACAGTTTTTTATTAGATATACAGATGGTAAAATTGGGTTCTTTTTTTATATTCTACGTGGGTGTGGCACCTCCCATACAAAGTTAATATTATTGATCGTGTTGCTTGGTAACAGTAATAGGTAGCGTCTTGAAATTTCGCACCCGTAACCTTTATATCAACATACATAGTTAAGAGAAAGATGAACTGGATTCGAATAGCGGGCGTAGTACCTCCCATACAAAGTGAAAAATAATTATCCTGTATCTAGAGCACTGCACTAGGTAGCGGCTTGGAATTTTGCACCAATAACCATCATATTAACCTTCATAGTTTAGCTCTATACAGACTTAATTGGAATAGTGGGCATGGTACCGCCCATACAAAGTGAAAAATTATTATTGTCTTCCTGGCGAAGTGCAATAGACAGCGTCTTGAAACTTTGCAAGAGTAGCCTTTGTGCCAAGGGGCATAGTCTGCCACAATACAGAATTAATTGGGACAGTGGGCGTGGTACCTCCCATACAAAGTGAAAAATTATTATTGTGTGTATAGAGAATTATAATAGGTATGGTCTTCAAAGTGGGTATAAGTAAAACCCATACCCATGTGTATACTCTAGAAAAACATAGGCTGAATTGGGACAGTGAGCGTGGTACCCCCATACAAAGTAAAAAATTATTATCCTGCATCTATAGAACTTTAATAGGTAGCGCCTTAGAATTTTGTATCAGTAACCCCTATATTAAGATACATTGTGTAGAGAAACACAGACTGAATTTGAATGGAGGGCGTGGTATCTTCTATACAAATTGAAAAATTATTATCGCGTACCTAGAGAACTACATTAGGTATAGTCTTGAAACTTTGCACAAGTAACCCTCATACTAATGTGAATAGTCTAGCAAAATACAGAATGGATAAGAATACTGGCAGTGGCACATCCTATTAAAAGTAAAAAATTATTATTATCGTGTTAATACGTATAATCTAGCAAAAACAGATTGGATGGGAACATCTTTGACTTGAGAATAGCGTGCGTTTTTGCGTTAAAGGTTGGTCACACTTTTCTTCCAAGCGTTTTTATTGTATTTTTTGTGGATGGCTGTAGCGAAGCGCACCGGGGATAGCTAGTAACTTATATTCTTTAAAATTCAATCTTCTTTCTTTAACGTAAAAAAAACTTTTGCATTAAACAAAGAAATTGTTTATTGAATTTACAACTGAAAACTGATATATGAATTAAATGAATTAAAACTATGTACATATATAAAATTAACATGTATATATGTATGTATATATGTATATAACCTAAGTTTTGAACGATAATAGGTAGACTCTTGAAACTTTTACAGAACATGTATTACTATGGTCACTATAACAAATAGTGAAAACTAAAGGGTGTGCCGACAGTGAGTGATTTGCATGAATATGGCATAGCTTTTTAACCATAATAGATATTTTATTGAAATTTACCGACAGTGACGTCATTTGCATGTATAAAACCTTATTTTTATACCCTTCACCACAGGTGGAAAGGGTATATATAAGTTTGTCATTCCGTGTGTAATTTCTACAATATTCATTTTCGACCCCATAAAGTATATATATTCTGGATCCTTATACATAGAGAAATTGATTAAGCGATGTCCGTCTGTCCGTCTATCCGTGTTAGTGTGGTAATGTCATTTGCCAAGGCACCAGAAGAGATACAAAAAATTTAAGCACACCAATCTGTCAAGCATAGTTTCGAAAATTTTGGTATTGTAATTCAGCAACATCGGATCATTCCTTTGGAGGCTACGGGCCAAAAACCACGCCCACCTATATTTCTTTTACGTTTTTTTTTATTTTTTTCGGCTTTAATGATTCTGTTTTAACTTTTTTTTGTCAAATATATATTAGACTGCGACAGGTAGATCGCAAGGAGTGCATACAGATCTCGGGGGATCAATAACCCCCTGCGAGGGGCGATTTTTGTTTGTTTTTAGATTGGTAGGGTTTTTCTGCTTTGATTTGTATTAGAGACCTTAATAGAAAGAAATACGCATAGAGATAGCCAATGGACCCACAGGGTACCCACTGATAAATAGGAGCAGTTAAAAGGACCCCCCATGTACAATTTTTTTTGTAAGGCTATCTTTTAGTCTGACTATTCTAACTTAATATAGATTGCAGAAAGGTCCTAAATTTAACAAAAAAATTTCGATAAAATTCTAAAAAAAAAAATTTTAAAAAAATTTTTTTTTAAAAAATTTTAAAATTTTTTGTCAAAAATATTTACAAAGCATTTTTAAAAAGGTATTTTACAGAAAAATATTCAAAAAAAAAATTTTTTAAAAATTTTCCAAAAAATTTTCGAATAAAATTTTACAAAAAATTTTTAAAAAATTATTTTTACAAAAAATTTTTACACACAATTTTCGAAAAATTAAAACAAAAATTTCAATATTTCTTTGAAAATGAAATTCATGACTGTAACATAACATATAATTAATATTAAGAATATACATATGTATGTATGTGTGTATATAGAGTAACATATTTTTTTAAATGCGTTTGATTTTTAAATAGATGATATCTCTGTTTTAAAACCTAGTTGCATTAAACACATAGACATCATCAGGATACCGACTACAAACTGTCAAAAATAAAATACACACGTTTATAGGTAAACGATTCTTTTGAAACCAGCAAAGCTACATGGCTACACGACCACCGTTGTGGCTGTCGTCAACTTAGGCTAATTTCTATTTTATTCAACAAAAGAAAATGTCGCAAAATGGTAAATTACAAATTAATATACAAACAAAACGTTTTGGGGGAAATATTTATAAGTTTTTGAAAAAGTTATTTAATTTTAATGTCAGAGTTTACGATGTAGCTGTCGGCTTCAATATCATTAAGTAGCTGACAACACGGCGACAATTGTAGCAAACGGAATTTGTCTTCTATTTCTTTAACTCATGAATAATGATTTTTTTCTCATACGACTTTATTTAAGTAGAGTCAACAATATGGATAATGCTGTACATGTCTGTATAAATAAAATCACCGTGGTGAAAGGTATAGAAGATTAGGCACGGCCGAATATAGCACTTTTACTTGTTTGAAGTGTAATTGGTAGACTGTTAAAATTTTTACAGAAGATGTGTTGCCACGGCCGCTATCACAAATACTAAAAATTAAAAGGTGTTCCGACAGTGAAATGTTTTTCACGTATAGTGACTTATTTTTTTAATGGTAATAGATAGACTCTTGATATATATTCCTAGGAAGAGAATTATCATGGCTGGTATAACAAATAATAAAATTATTATTATATTAACTGTGTTACTTCTTTTAAAAGGGGATAGTAGTAGATAAGACAGTGTTAGTGTAATAGTAAAGCTTCGCTTATGCGATTTAATGCCATGTGGTAATAGCGGCGAAGGCGTGTATC
The DNA here is from genome assembly GCA_949628195.1 of Phasia obesa. Lineage (NCBI taxonomy): Eukaryota > Metazoa > Arthropoda > Insecta > Diptera > Tachinidae > Phasia > Phasia obesa. Next base: position 39,133 of record CATIVE010000444.1, read on the forward strand.
TCCTCACAAAATTTTGTTTAAATAAACCAAGTAGTTTTTACGTAATACGAACGTAAGAGGCCGTCTTCACTAATCATTAAATTGAACCAAACATAAACATGACGTGGGCAGAGCAACGTAATTAATTTGTGCATATTGTTGTAGGTGACGAATGCGTGTTTATGACATTTTCTGTTTAAACATAATTTTCTGTTTTTCAACAATGTTGTTTGAATGCTTATTCCACAGCAAATAGTAGTAGTACTATTAAGCAACAGATGGCGCTGTTCGCAAATACTACTGTCAACCTAAAATACAACAACAACAACGTCATTGTCATGTTATAAAAGAGTTGTTATAGCAAATGTTTTAACAACCATGTTAAAATTTGAAAATAACATTAACAAGGGCAGTCTACATTTAATACTAACATGATGTTAGTGTTAAGGTTTATCATTTTATGTCTAATGTAGACTGGGCGTAAAAGAAAACCAGACAGACAGACAGACAGACAGACAGACAGACAGACGGAAATGGAGTCGTTAAGTAGCTTTGGATTGAGGAACACGTTCGCGCGTCATTGTCATTATCGTTTAAGGTCAATCAGGCCGTCCTTGTTGCTCAGTCTTCAAGTGGTTTGCGTCTCCCTCTCGCACTGGCTGATTGGCTTCCACGGTTAGCTGTACCATGGTACAGTTAATTTGTGTTTGCATCAATCAACCTAAATAAACCTAAATTGTTCGAAATCAAGAAACCACACGAAAAATTAACAAATAAATTTTACACACATTTGACGAAAGGAAAAAAAACAGAAGGATTTACAACAAACAAATAAATAATAACTACATACCTATAGAAAAACTAAAATAATTAAAACATTGTTTTCAACCTAACCGTCGTTTCTGGACATGACGAAAAGCTGCAAATAAGAATCTAGTTTCTACGGCAGCTTTTTACCATTTGGCACCAACATTGTTGCTATGTATTAGCAACAATCCAGAAGAAGAAGAAGACAGACGGAAATGAGTTACTATTTTATTATATGTATAGATATGCAAAGATGTATAGATATTTCAAAAATGTATATTTGAAAAGGGTAGTGTCATTTAATTTTTTTTTTCTGGTATAATTATAGTGTTTCGCTGAGTTTTCATTTCAAATATAAAATCAGTTCTCTCACAAGTGGAATGGTCAAATTTTGAAAACTACTCCATAATTATAAAACTTATTTAAATAAAGGTTGGAAAACCAGAAACTTTAACTACAGCTGCCCTTAACTATCGAAGACTTTAAAGGCAGGTTATGATATAGTGAAATTACAATATAAGAAGTCTTCATAGGCCACCTAAATAATTCACTATCAATAAATAAAATTAAAGCATTAAAACTTAGAACTTATTGATGGTGTGCGGTCTAATATTACGCAAAAAACTGAAAAATAGAGATAAGATTTTTTCCAATCATAAAGACATATTCTATTCTATCTATGTATATGAAAATAAAAAAAAAGCTTAATCTTCAATTAACAGCCGTGCAAAGTAAATGTGTGAAATAAATCATAAAAAATGACAACAGCGGATTTTAGCACTTATTTACAATTGAAATGGCAAGTATGGGGAGATCAAACCCAAGAATTATGGGATAAATTATTAGATAAAACAAGTAAGGCAGTGTTGTTTACTCTATTTACTTAAAGACTTATATTTTATTGTACATTTTAAGCTGATGATCCCAGTATTTTATGGACTTTTGGTACCACATTAGTGATGTTGTTGTCATATTGGAGTTATGCGGCCCTTTTTACCTTTATCGATATAACCATAAAACCACAATGGATTTTCAAATACAAAATCCAACCCGATCAAAATGAAGCGGTAGATAAAGAAAAGTTACTGAAGGTATGTATGTTTATTAATAACGCTTATTAATTATTCTAATACAATTAGAATACTAATTTTCAATAAGACTTGAATTGTTTTTTAGTGTGACAATTTAGTAGAAAAAGAAAACGTAATTTATTAGATCCTCTAAATAGGATACAGGGAAGTCTAAACAAAATGAATATATTTATTTTTTAGTTAATAATTATCTGGATTCCTACAATTGTGGATCTCTCTAAGTTTTGTAAAGGTTACTCTGATAATTAATATGTTTTCAAGCGAAGAAGTTGGCGACGACAATATTAAACGACGTAGTTTTTTTTATAGTTTGTTGTAAATCGGTATTCCCGTTGGCAATATTTCCATTTATCGATGACTGGTAACATGTGTTTGGTATTTTGTAAGAAAATAGCTCGTTCATTAACTCTAAAAACTAGCACCGAGAGAGCAAAACAAGAGAATAAAAATGTGTAATCGGGGCCTAAATTACTTGCAAGCTTTTGCTAGTAATAAAATTTTTACTAGCAAGAATTAGTCAAACAGCTGTTCGGGATTTTGTGTTCAAAATATTTTTTTGGAAAAATTGTATGAAAAAAGAAATTTTTGCAATATTGAGAAACATATCAGTATTTAGTAGTGAAAATAATATAAAAGTGAATAAAACTTTGTTGGTATATTGTTTTTCTTTAATTTAGCGAGGATATCAAACGATAAAATTTAGTTTTTCCTTTTTAAATTTAGGTTTTCATTTTAGGTCTTTTTGTTTTAAAATGATAAATAGTAAACAAATCAGGGATGACACATTTATTGCAATCGTATTTTTTTCGGTACAATTCAGATTTTAGAATTGGTATTGTACAGTTTTTAATATATTTTGAACAATAAATATATTTGTGTTTTGGAATATTATTAATGTAAATATTATTTTCATTGAAATAAGAATGTTTATAGCACTGACTAACCAAAAATATTGACATCTAAAGCTTAAATGCATCATAAACTCTTTCAAAAACTACCCAATATTTTAAAACAATTTTATTTAAATTATGTGCTTTTATCATTGATGTTCGATTTATTTCTATGATTTCCTTGAGATTACTATTGACAGTTTAAACTTCTTTAAAGCAACATTTCTGGCTAACAACGGCAGTTTACTGCTAGCCCTTTCAGTACAATTACGTTTTCAAAGGTACTATTTTATGGTCTAATCGGTAAAAGTTTTAAGTCCTTCCTAACGCCACCGTAGTCTTCTTGCTAACTTTAGCTAGTAAAGCGTTCATTTACTTTTTCATATTTAGGAGAGTAATAATATAAATTTCTGTTTTACTCTCTCGTTGCTAGTTTCTGCTAGGTAAGTTACTGAACAGACCTAATGTGAGGTTGATGTTGTCGTAAATTGGCTTTGATATTGTCGTCAGTTTTTTTTTTGGTGTTGTGTAGAACAAAATAATAACACAAATTAAAAACATAATGAAGTAAATATAATTTATTGTTAGTTTTAATGAAAAAATGGAATTGTATATTTTTGTTTGTTACGTTTTTGTTTTATTTAAATTATTTGTTCAAATTGAAAAATATCCTTTATGGGTAAACTACAGATGTAGGTGTTTTTTACTTTGGGCTCAAATATTTATGCGAGTACCGTGCATCAAAAGATGCAATTTGACCTCCATTTTGCAGCATGTGTCATGTCTCTCCTCATCCATACTGGATTAGTTTTCCATTTCATGCCATTCAGAGTTTTAAATCTTCGACATCATTGGCGACATTTAATTTAACACTAACTTTTCATCAGATAATTCGAAGATGTTTAATTTTACTTTACTATTTTAATGTAAACACTTTTATTTTAATTTATACACTTTGTTTTATTTTATATACTTTCATTTTTTCATAAACCTTTTTTAACGAAAACATAAACCAAAATGAATTATTTGGTTCAAGGATTTGATATGTGCGGTGTATTTTATTCACATTATCGATAAATTGGCAACGTCGTCACAACATTGTTAGGGAATACCAAATTAACATTGATGTTGTGTTAAAGTGATGATGCCTCAAAATCGACGACGATGTTGCCATCACCAAACAGAATAAGGGTGATTTTATATCCTTTATCTAAAGAACAACAATGTGAGACTTTCCAATTTTCATATCGGATACATCGAGAATAAAGCACGTCACGGTTATTTTTTTATAATTAATTATATTAACCTATATCTGAATAACTACAATAGTGAGACTCTAAATCTGAGGCGTCTTCCAAGGGTACCCCCTAACATCAAGGTTACTTTAAAAACAAAGTAAATATTCGAAAAAAAACTGGTGGAATCGGATTGAAGAAAGCAGTACTTCTCCGCGACCAGCTACACAATTCGAAATATTTCACTTTTAAAACAAAACAAACATTTTTGGAATTTCCGTTTGTCTATCCCTCTTTCTATATGCATCCGTATCAAGTAAAAATTATAGGTTGAATTTTGGCAGCACCTTTAATTTTTGTAAACAAAAAATTGTAGACACAATTTCTTTTTTAAAGACAAGACTACCTGCAATGTAGATTTATCTTACTAAGTAGCAGAACTGAATTGGAAATGAATTGCTATTCATTTTACAGATTCATTTGATGTGAGAAATGAATTGCAACTCATTTTAAAAATTCATTTGAATTGGAAACGAATTACAATTCATTTCTGCCTAATTCGTTTGAATTGATTTAAATTTCATTCAATTATTTTTTTTGTGTGGAAAGAATTAATTTAAAATTTAATAATTTAGTGCATGAATGATTCGGGATTTAATTCAAAAATGAATGATTCATTTACAGCTCTGCTAGGTAGTGTCGTCTTTACAACAAATAGAACGATACAAGAACAACATGGTATTTTGTTGTTGCTTTATGGTTTGAAATGACAAAAAACATAGAAGAAAGTTGAAAATTGCACTTTAAAATTTCCAAACACATACAACTTTTGACATGTCGAACTACTAAATCAGCTGGCAGACGACACTACCTAGTAAGATAAATATGTATACCTTGACTACCTGTGAAGCCTTTCGCTTGTCTACAGAATTTTATATTAGATATTTACACTATTTATAGAACTCTAGAAATTTACATAACACCCATTCTGAATAATTACATAGACACGGGTACCTCTATACAAAGTAAATGTACTCATATACATAAACCATATCTGCAGCACTGTATGCGGTTTATAGCTAAAACAACAGGCAAATTCGTGCAAAATATTGTTAGGGCTGTGCACAGTGGTTTAAAAATCTTTTATTTTGAAAATAATTCGGTAGCTCATAAATGACTGCAGAGATCTTAATGGATGTCGTACAACTTAAATATATACATACATTTTATACAAGATTATAGATTACTTAAATACATAGTTTTTATTATTTTCAGGCCTTAAAACAAGTTCTCTTTAATCAAATCATTATTTCCTCAATGGCAATATACTTCAGTTATTTAATGTTTCTTCAATCGTGGACACCAGCCTTAATACGCCTACTACCCACCATGAAAACAGTTCTTATCCAATTAGTAATAATGTCGCTGCTGGAGGAAATTTTATTCTATTATGCTCACCGTCTGTTGCATCATCGTTCGATCTATAAATACTTTCATAAAAAACATCACGAATGGACTGCTCCTATTGCTGCCATGACTTTCTACTGTCATCCTGTGGAACATATTTTAACTAATTTTGGTCCAATCGCTTTGTTGACTGCTTTACTCAACATTCACGTTGTCGTTTCATGGACATTTACAATTATGGCGATTTTAAATGCCGTGACTGATCATTCGGGATTTTATTTTCCTTTCCCATTTTCTAAGAATTCGGTGTTGTTTCATGACTATCATCATGCCAAGTAAGTATACATAATTATAATTAATTTATTTGCAAAAAATACGTATAATAAGTCTGCACAAATGCATTTAAAACCACAATCAAGACATGGCCTATTTTTTAAAATGGTTTTCTGAAATAAAGTCGCGAAAAACAAAGAAACAAATACTTCCCTATTTAAAAAAAGGCTTGATGGCTCAACAAAATTTCAAGACGTCTTGAAGCGTTTGAAGACATCATGATATATTAATTTCAACACATGATTTACTTGCTAAATGTTAATGGCTTACTGTGTTGGCCTGTCTGCACAAAGCATTGATTGTGATACAGAAAGAAAAACAACAGAAGCATTTAAAGCACATAAATTACAATTGAAATATAGGATATTTTATAGGGTTTCGTTTTAGTTTCAATATCCGTTCTTCTCTCTTTCAAACCATAAAAGATAGACACTTGAATTTTTGACAAAAGTTGTATTACTATGGCCGCTATAACTACAAGTAGTTAATAAAAATTTGAGAGTGTCCTCGTTTTTACGTACGTATATGGCTTTATTTCTTGAACGTAATGAGCAGACACTTAAAAAGTATGTAAAGGTAGTCTCTTGAAATTTTCACAGAAAGTATATTACCACAAGATGTATTTTTTATGATCAGGATCTGGGAATTAGAACACGAATGACGTACAGACTACCAGATGAATGTATTGTACCAGATAATGTAGTGGCAGAGCGGTTGGCGTTTTTGAAAGCCACAGAGCTGCTGTCTGGACAAGTTTTAGAAGGGGGAAGAGGTCACTCTGTACATCGACAGCCAAATGGCACCTAAAGCCTTAAAAGGACACAGTGTCAAATCAAGGCTAGTTTGCGAATATAAAAATTCTATCGATGTGCTGGCTGGCGGACAAATATGGAATTAGATTGTATTGGATCCCAGGTCATTGTAATCGCTGACGAATTTGCAAGATTGGGCTCGGAATGAAATAAGTTAGGATAGAATCGGTTAAGCCACCGATTAGCCGCTAATATAGTATTATATCCGACTGGGTAGTAAAGAGAACCAACCTGTGTTGGGAAATAAGGGGGGATTGTAAGGTGTCAGGAGCATTTTAGTCCAGACTGAACGCTGCGAAAACCAAGTTATTTTGGGTTTAGACAGTAAAGTTCTGAGAGTCATGTTAGGTGTGAGCACTGCGCCACTAGGGTAAGAGTTAGCAAATGGGTCCCCGGTACATCGAACTTTCGTAGGATATGGAGCAGTTGAAAACTGTGGAGCATATCGTGTGTCACGGCCCGGTATTACAAATCCGCAGACTTAGATGGCTAGATGAGAGATTTCTCGAAGAAGTCATTGGCTTCATCAAGGAAATAAGGTGGCTGAGTTATAGGTAGCAGTACTCATGTAGGTCTCCCTTTTTTCTATTTGTTTTTCTTAGTTTTTTTTTTTTTTTTTTTTTTTTGTTAACTGAATGGAATCACAGTGGGCCCTCCGGGTCTCAAAGTGGATGTGCCATTTCTGGTATAACTCTTCTTAACCTAACCTACGATCAGGACAGCATTTGAAAGTATTTAAAAATTATCCTATGCAGTAACCTTATTATTTGCTTTGTACGACGAACAATATATGCCGGCATTTTTTGAGTTACGCAGGGAATGTGTACAAATCATTTAAACATCAGGTTGTGTTTGATATTTAAATGTGTACATTTGTGCAGGCTCGTGTTCGTTTTTCAATTCTTTTTGTTAAAAAAGGAACCAAAATACGTAGACGCCAGTTCGACCCTGAGATTATAGGAATCGGTAGGACAGGTAGGACTACCGGTAATGTAGTAGACCTCTCAAAAAGTTGTCTTGACAAAACTCAAACTTCATGTAAAAACCCCCGTATTAAAAATAATGTTTAATGCAGGTTTATAAGGATGCTCCATTTTAGTCTCAAACTACTCAAAATGTTTTAAGCGGATATAATTGCTTTAGGAGTAGATGAAAGAAACTTATCATGGACAGTCTATTAAGGCTCTGGATTAGAAGGTGGTAAGGTCGAAAGGTGTACGGGCGGAAATTTAATTCCTATCCCTTTTTGGGCGCCACTATACTTGTTTGAGTTCTGGAAACAGTCATTTTAACACCTTCTCTGGAACTTCCTACCTCTGCAGGGACGCAGACTTAAATATTTCATAAAATGTTCTTTCAAGCACTAGACACAGGCTGGTCTGATAGGTTCTTGCGGATTGCGAATACTGGAGTTCTTAAGGAATCTATTGTGATTAACCTTCCCCATTAACAATTTGATAATTTGATACAAAAAAGTTATATTAATTTATAAACACAGTCAGTGTGTAAAATGCTTTCTAACGCGATATAGTCTTTATTAGAACACCAGAATATGTAGGTTGCAGAAGTTGCCGATTCTGTGATCAGAGACCAAAAAACCGACTCTCTTGGGTCCTAGTTGTCTCTTTGTGACAAACCAGAATATGTATATATTTAATTTGTTAGTGTATGCCCCCTACAGACTTGCTGTTGCAACCACCAAAATTTTTAAAAATTGCACTATATATGTATTAATTTTATTTTTATTTTCCAATAAAAGTGGGTTTGCCCCTCCATAGAGAGTATGTCCTCCTACGCTAATGACTGTAACATTTAATTCTTTCTTAATAAAAATGAACTGGGCACTAAATATAATTTATTTAGTTATACTTTACTTTAAATTTATTAGCTTTCAATCAATGCCGATTGTAGCGTGCCCATTAAAATATTAAGCTCTCTATAAATGAAATATGTATATACAAACATATGTATATACAATTTATTCCCTTATTTTAAAACTAAACCTTTTAATGATATTTGCAGATTTAATTACAATTTTGGAGTTTTCGGATGGCTGGATAAATTACACGGAACCTATAAAGATAACACGGTTGATAGTTTTCAATTTGAAAATAAAAAATCTTCAATAAAATCTAAAAAGAAATAATAATAAAAACACTTATGTTTCCATTTTTCTTTAATAATACACTTGCGTGCACAAAAACTCAACGCTGAGCCATATGATCCGTGACTGACAATGTTTTAAATAACGGTCACCTAATGATTTCTGCTATAAGCTAATTGTTTAATATATTATTCTATCAATTAACAGCATGTAAAGTAACAACGTTCTATTTTAGTTTATTAAACAAAGTTTAATATTTTCACTTATGATGATTTGAAATCTCCCTCAAAATCTAAACTGTCAACACACCATCTTTTAAAAATTAACAAGACTTCACGTGCAAGTTTTCATCACATTAAACCTGATTTAAAAGGGCAAACTTTCATTTTTTTTTTTTTTTTTTGTGGAACAGAAAAAGGTCAGACTCATTTGACTTCTCTCTTTCTCTACCGTAAAAATTTAAACTTTGCCTAGGGAAAATATGGTATGATCTTTTATTTGCATTTTATTTGATTTTTCAATTTTATTTAAAGTTATACTTTTTTTTGCTTTTTGTTGCAATTTTTCATTTTTTTGTTTTTTTGTTTTTTATTAAAATGTAATTGTTGTTTCTTGAAAGGGTGCCAAGACACTTAGATAATACAACTACTCAATTAACGAAATACCTTCGCAGTTGATGTCGCTAATTGCAAATTAACTTAAACCCTGTTTAATCAGAGAATTTTCTTAATTAAGGGCTTAATTGAGCTCAATTTACCATACGAGAACTCAATTACTAAATTGATCAATTGATATATAATTGCGTCACTAATTGCAAAAAATACGAAACGCAACCCTGTAGTAAGTTTAGTGAGAAGAATGTTCAGTGATACAAATTGAATTTACTGTATGGCCAAGGCGAATTCATACCAGGTGTAGGCAGTAGAGCAACAACTACAACAAAACAACAACTTTGACATTAGATTAGCAGATATGAAACAATGTATTTTTGACAAGACATTAGAAAAAAAACGAGAGCAAAAAACAACCAGCTGGGCTATCAACACCACCTGGTATGAATTCGCCTTATGTATGGCACAAAAACATTACCCCCCGTCTCCATTAGACATTAACATGTCTTAACAAAAGTCAGACTTCATATAAAAAAATATCATTTTTAATACAATTTTTTATATGAAGTTTGACTTTTGTTAAGACTTGTTGATAGCAAATGAAGACGGGGGTTTATTTAAATATATATGAAGTTTGACTTTTGTTAAGACATAAAAAAGCATTATTACATTCTTTACACCTTTTATTTTTTGCAATATGAAGCTAGCTTGCCAGTCAATTTGTAAAACTTTCAGATTTTTTTCATTTGATAATTAAAAATAATAATTATTAATTCAAAACCAAAAGAAAAATCAAAATTTTAAAAGTAAACTATTGTAGCTCAGCTCTGCATAATTTTTGAGCTAGCTTATGAGTTAGTTAAATATAAAGTATAATTTTTTCTGATTTAACTCATAAAAATCCGACAGGGAAAACATATAGTTTGAGACACTTTGCTTTCGGTCTTTTAATATTGTTAACAGAGCAAGAATATGTTAATAACTTCGGTAGCACTGTTAAAAAAGTTTTATTATTAGATTTTCCAAACACTTCCGAAAAACTGCATTTTTGGATTATAAAAATGTCAACACACATGGAGATGAAAACAAAGAAAGAAGAAAAGCTAAAAACTGACAACTACACGCACAATTATTGCAACTAGAGTTGTGCATAATAGTTCATTTCCCTGAATCGTTCAGATCGTACACCGAGTTTTAATGAACTAGGTCGTTCGTTACGGTCATCGTTCTTTATTTTAAACAGCAACTCAACGTAATTCTTATCAAACATATCAGATAATTCTGCTAACATTTCACAATTGTAAACAAACATACATAAATAATATTTATCTTATTATTTATTCACTTCTAATTTATCAGGTTTCTTAATTCTAGCTTTAAAATTAATCTTTTTATTTTAGTACAGATTTTAATGTGAAATAAAGGGCATACAAATGTTTTGAATAATTTTAACAAACAATTTATATATGTATGTATATTGTGGAATTATTACAGTACTTAAAAAATTCAATATTAATACATACATTAAAGGTTAAGGATTATTGCATTAATTTCTCCTTTATTATTTTAATTTACAAAATTAAATTTGAGATGATTTGCTTTTTAAGATTTACCAGTTGACGGCACTGCCAAAAAAATAAGAAAAGAAAAACATTTGAACAGTTGATCATTTTTTTAAGAACTTTTATAGAGCAATATGTCAAGTACCTGAATAAAACAAAAAAAAAAAACGCAACGAACGATGAACGATAAAAAAGAAAACACTGACCGAGTCAGAATCGTTCAGTTACGGGAATCGTTCAATTGAACTAGGTCGTACATGACCGGCACAACTCTAATTGCAACGTCGTCAGATGTTTTACTTACAAAATAAAGTAGAAAACAATTAGTTATTACAAACACTCAAAAAAGGTGTAAATTAATAAAACAGCAAAATTTATAATGAACTGTTAATTCTTTTACAAAAAATAAAAGCTCAAATAAAATGAAATATTTTGAATTAATGGTGCTCGTATGTGTCAGTGCTGCTGGTCTATACAAAACGACCCACGCAGAGTTTGTAGCTAAGGAAAGTAATAATGCTACTACTGTTAGGGAAAATCAGGAAAACAAAACGGTTATTGAACTTAATAAAGATATAACAGTTAATACAGGGTTAAATTTGGATAAAACATTGGCCAACCTCAATGTTACAGAAGCTTCATATAAACCGAAAGTACGCAAAGTCACACACGTGGACAATGATAGCTTGGAGAGGAAGCCCAAAAGTGAAGTTAATGTCACAGAAGAGAAAAATTATGGTAAAACAGAAATAGACCCTTCAAAGAATATTATATTAACTGAAGCCGGTAGGATATCTGTACACACTCCAGCTGTAAATGTTATCAAGAATAACACAACTTCTGGCCAGAATAGTAGTTTAAGCAACAAACCTGATAATTTAAATTTAACAAATTCTAATACTAATAAAACTGAGATAGTAGCAAACCAAGAAAATATCACTTCCACAACATTACCAACCAAAAAAACTTCGCTAGCTACTACAACAACTAAACCAGTCATTCCAGAGGCAAATAAGTTAGCTACAACAAATAAAACAAGCTCTGTGCCGACAGCATCAACTATAAACGGAAACAGCAGCAGTTCTACAGTTAAAAGTACCACCACTACGTCAACAACAACCACGACGACGACTACTACCACAACGACAACAACAACTACACCAAAACCCAAAAAACCTACCATTACCTACAGCATACCCGATTTTCCCGATTTAGAAAAAGACAATCCAGAATTAAAGAATTTACTGCAACAATCAGCCTCAAATAAACTTCCCATACCAGATGGTCCTTATGCACAACCTTCACAGGAATTCAATGGCAATTTTCGTCGTGGCGGAGATTTCATATTACCCATTGTTTCAATGATATTTATAATACCACTGGTCATTGGTATACTTATAACATCTTATAGACGTTTTCGTGACTGTTGGTCTACACGTCATTATCGCCGAATGGATTTTTTGGTGGATGGCATGTACAATGACTGACATCGTCAACAGCTATTATTGGCTCAAACAAATAATGAGGATGAATATCATCATACAGTAAATGATAATGAAGATGATGATATTTGGAACTTATCTGAAATTGCTTAGCATTCTCAAAATTCCTCCATACAAACCAAAAACGCATTTTTCTATTTAAACCGTAATAATCTTGCTAGAAGAAAAGAAAAAAGTTGAACTTTTTTCTCTTTGTCATGGCCTATAAATAATGAAAAACAAAAAGTCCCGTCATTATTTCCGAGAAAATGAGTGAGATTTCTAATAGAACACACCACACAACTTCCCCTGATTTTTATATATACATTTCTTAAAGATACGTAAAACTTTTATATTTTACTTTCATATTACATACATATATGAATATTTTTGTTGGTAAAATTTGCTAAAATTTTTCATTTCTCAAACAAATATATGTATGTAACTGCTAATCATAATGAGAAAAGAAATACTGATGTATTACGATAGAAACCCTTTTTATTACTCTTATTTTTATATATAACATTGCTATATGTATTTCTTAAAAAATAAGCAATACTAAAAAATATGTATATGTATAACACAAACTTTAAATTTAAATTAAGTTTTCCAAAAACTTTCGAAAAAATACATTTGGTGCCAAAATTAAAACAATTTTCTTTGTATCTATTATACCTACTTTTATTATGTATTCTTCTCGAACAAGTGTGTTAGTTTTCTAAATTGTTAATGATTAATATCCCATTATTTTTAATTTGATTAAAAAATCGATCTTACCATTTGGATGTTACATTCTAAAAATTAAAAACCTGAATTAATATTACTTTTGTAATTAAAAAAAAAGACGAAATTAACTTTATTATATGAATTTATTTTAATAAATATTTTCAAAAATAAAAAAAAAAATATTTATAAAATTTGTTTTCCCTTACTGGATTTTAGCTGCAATGGGAGGTAAATAAATTGTTATATCTATTTTTTAAAGAAAAAAACTTGAAATGCTACTACATATACAGAAGTACAGTATGTCATGAATGATTTTACACATTGAACATAATTTAAGAATTGTTATTCATTTATTTTAAATGAAGTAATACCGTTCATTAAACACATAAACGCTAACAGGCTATCGACTACAAGCTGTCAAAATCAAAATACACAGGTTCATATGAAGAGCATTATTTTGGGGACATAATAGCCACATGGCAACACGACCACCGTTGTGGCTGTAGCCAACTAAGGCTAATGCTTTAAACACATAGACCACGCTACGTTTCCAACTACAACCTGTCAAAACTAAAATACACACGTTTATATTTTATACGTTTCTTACTATTTTCACTCCGATTATTTTTATAAAAGGAAAATATGTATGTATTTCTAGAACAATGTCAGAGTTTAAATGTAGCTGTCGTCTTCAATATATGTAATTAAGATGCTGACTGCACGGCGACAATTTTAACCAACTACGTTTGTAGTCATGTAGCTGGGTAGCCGCTGTCTTCTATGTGTTTAAAGCATTGCAAAGCCAACTTAGTCCACAATAAAAATATTATATATTTACGAATGACAAAGATCGCAAACAAAACAGAAGCCTTGGACAGAAGCAGAAACGTATTCTTTTGAGTTATTGATTTAGTTCGCTCGGGTTTCGATTTAGTTTACGATTTGTTTTTTTGAGTAGACTTTTATTTTGTTATTTCTTCTTATACTATTGTAATCTAAAGCAGCAATAGAAACAAAAAATCTTACAATCTCTTGGTCGTTCTCGAACTACACAACTCTAATAGTTTATTTATTTTAAAAATTTAATATTTTATGTTTTTTTAACACTAGTTTTGATTAGGCTATACATACTAGCGTTTGTATCTTACAAAAAATTAAGCAGAAAAAGTCAGAACACTGCAAATTAGTATCGAGTGGATATGGAATTATAAAACATGATCGAGAGTCTAAAATTTCTCATTTAAAAATATAAAAGGTGCTGCCAAGTCATTTAAATCGTTCAAGTTGTGTAAATCCTGATCTTTGATATGAGATTCTTGCGGAAAAAAAGGAACCTATATTTTAACCGAGTTACTAAGATACCTGCCAGCAATGTTTTATTGAAATCCATCCAGTAGGATAAATTGATATTTGTATTCCATATCGATTGCTATCTAAACCAGCAACAAAATTACAGACACATAAACATAAAGAAGATATTATTTGTTTTTTTTTTTTAATTTCCAGTTAGCTGTCGCGTTTTGTCTGAGTTGTACAAAATATGACGAAATAAGTTTCAAAATTATAGCGGCATATGAAATGCACAAAGAAATATCACTACAAAAAATATATCAGAGAATTTGATATATGTTCAATTACCTTTTCCATTTTGTACGAACTCACTTCATGTGTTAAACAAATGATGCATGAACCTAACACACGTCATTAATTATTTTACAAATCAAGTGAATTATTTACGCACCTACGATTGGATACATGGATCCGCCAGTGTGTGCTTGTTTGCAGTAGTTAAAGTTAATATTTTCAAATCCAAGCACATACATATTTATGTTGCACCTTTTGTTTAAATAATTAAAACATCAAAAACAACAAATTTTATGCATAAAAAATCTTTTAGGAAATCCAAAAGAATGCAGCATTTTACGTAATACTACAACGTTATCAAATAGAATTAAAAATGTTAATCTTTGATATCTTTAAATTCATACAATTTTGAGTTGTTATTTTTTTCTCTCTTAAATTTTTGTTTTGGAAATATAAACGGAACATTTTTTTTTTGTTTTTTTTTTTTTTTTGTTTTAAAACTACAAGAAATTTGAATTTTCATTGAATCTCTAACCTAAATACACAAATTGTGCAGCATTTCCCAAAGTAATTTGAAATGAAAAAAGTGTGTTAGAGTATTATCTTCACATTTTGGATATTTAAAAGAATTTAAGAGTTCTTTGGTGCCCCGTTGGGCTAGTAGGCGGAGTGCTAGTCTATTCAAAAAACATAAAAAAACTGTAACAGGATCGTATCTGTACATGAATATGGAATACAAAGCACCAATTTTTGTCGTCTGCCTTTGTTTGCATCACTAAGCTACTGGATTTTTAATTTTAATAAAGTGTTGTGGGGACCTACCTTAGTACCTGGATTTAAATACTGGGTTTAAATCAAAGATGTTAACTAATGATTAGATAATGCTAATGATTGCTAAATAACCTTCTTTTGTGAAATTCTCTAATTCATTAAACAATTAGAATTAGTTCAACTAATTCCCATTAGATAATTGAAATTTTTAATCCAATGGTAAAACTAATTGCAATTAGTTGCCATTAGCAAACAAAATTGGTTTACCTTTACAATTAGAAATCTAATTGACTTCTGCTAATGCAATTAGATATTCAATTAGCTCGAATTAGAATCAATTATTTTGATATATATTTCTGAAAGCGAATATACCCGGTCATTGTAGTTATTAAACAGATAGTACGTACGTTAAATATATATATATATATATATATATATATATATATATATATATATATTTTTTTTTTTCAAAAAATATGTATGTAATATATGTACTTATGTACATATATTACTTATGTACATATATTACATACATGCACATATATTTAACGTACGTACTATCTGTTTAATAACTGCAATGACCGGGTATATTCGCTTTCAGAAATACGAGCTTTTCAAAAGAAAAGTCCGTCAAGCGACCCCGCCTTGGACTATTAATAATGCCCGCAAAGGAAAATAGTCGCTCCACAGTGCCTGAAGACGTAAGCGGTGTGTTGCAATACAGTGCTATTTCCTTTAATGTAGGATATTTGGATCATATATTGGAAGTTTTATCAGCATCATTCAAATATTGATGCATGATAATTGAAATAAAATGCAGTCTTTCAGCCTCCTCTGTCAATTTTGACAATGAAGCAGTAATTTCTTCTGGAAAAATGTAATCTGATTTACTAAAAATACCATATATGTATATGTGTCACTTATGCAGAACTTACCACTATCACTGAAATCATAAAAGGACGATTCAGAATAGGAACCCTCACATTTATGATTTTGGTTTGTTGCAGGAAGGTTCTGCTTGATTGGGTAATCAGTGATGATACGAATAACCCTTTCCGTTATTCGCGTATATGTAAAAATTTATTTTTATCAAAATAATTGATTCTAATTCGAGCTAATTGAATATCTAATTGCATTAGCAGAAGTCAATTAGATTTCTAATTGTAAAGGTAAACCAAATTTTTTTTCTGCTAATGGTAACTAATTGCAAATAGTTTTATCATTGGAATAAAAATTTCAATTATCTAATGGGAATTAGTTGAACTATTTCTAATTGTTTGATGAATTAGAGAATATAAACCAGGGATCGCAAATAATGATTATCCATCACATTTTAAAAGAAAAAAATCATTATGTTAGGGATATGCTACATGTACAAGGAGTACACCATTGCAATCGTCTTTAAGGGGACTGTCCGTTCCGCCAATGATTTTATTTTTTAAGTTTTATTGAAAAAAATCAAAAATTAAAATTATTTTTCGAGTTCTATTTTTTCCTCAAACATCAATGATTACTTGTTGAGTTTTATTTTTCGCTTGGAAAATAAAAATTATTCTCCGAGTTTTATTTTCTGCTCAGAGAATAAAAATTATTGTCTGAGTTTTATTCTTTGCTCGCCATTTAATGATTGATGCTTAAGTTTTATTTTCTGATTGAAGAATAAAAATTACTTTCTGAGTTTTATATTTCACTAAGAAAATAAGGATTATTTTCCAAGTTTTATATTTCGCTTAGAAAATAAAAATTATTTTTTGAGTCTTAAATTTTACTAAAATTTTAATAAAAATTAATGCTTTTGTTAATTTGGACATATGTAAGTATATAAATAGTACTTTTTGAAACTTTTTAAACTAAAAAAACATAGAAATTAGTTTAGTTGGCATTCTTTTGATATAGTAAAAGCATCAAACTAGTGTTTGGTACTTTTTCTTCATTTCAATATTTGGGGGATAAAACGTGTACTTTGGTACTTTTTTGGAACTTTTTTACTGAAACACATAGAAATAATATTAGTATCGTTATTTGAGATAGGGTTTCAGTGAGATATGTGTTTCAGTACACAGTGAAAGTATACAATTTAAACGATTTAATAGTACTGAAGACTTGGCAGCACCATTTATTTCTTTAAATGGGAAATTTTGGACTCTACTTACAAAACGCTGCAATGATAGAATTTAATATGAAACCAATAGTGTCTGACTGATTCGAACAAAATATTATCAGAACCCTAATGACCTCGCAGGCACCGCAAGTTTTTGATAAAAATCTCTTGTAAACCAACTCTTAGATTTATTCGTAATTTTTTAGCCAGATAGAAATTTCCTTTCGTTTGTTGTTCTTTAAAAAAAAATGAAATGT